>PVKY010000665.1:0-42728 GCA_004027775.1 Bradypus variegatus
ATGCTTCCCAGAACTTTTCACATTTTAACACTGAACATCCTATATCCCGGGAAACCCCTCAGTCCCGAACAAACCAGAAGAGTTGGTCCCCTAACCCGCACCCCCACCCTCACTCCTAGTTCCATCCTCTGGAGTCACTTAGGAGACATCTTTTCAGGCACCATAGCCAAACCTTGCCCCTACTCCAGGCCTAGTCATGCAGCATTTGTTCCTTTATACATTTTTTATAGCCACTCAGATTGGCCTAGAGGCTAAAAGCCTGCAATCTAGAACCAGAGAAACCTGGGTTGACATCCTGGCTGTGTGACTTTGCACATGCTACCTAACCTCTCAGAGCTTCTATGCATTCATCTCAAAATGAAGATAATAAGCATCTACCTCGCAGGATTGCAGAAGGCATTAAATGAGATAATGAGTGTAAGTTGCTTAGCACAGGGCCTGGCATCTGGTAAGTATGGCAAATGTCAGCTTTTATTCAATTATTCCTTCATCCAAAAAACATTTGCCATGTGTCTACTCTATTTGGACTCTAGTATAGGCACTGAGGACACAGAAATAACCCAGATATGCCACCACACTAACATACCATTGTGCTCATAGGCCGATGTGGGGAGCAGAGAGGCATGCAGGCAATTATAGCCCAGCCTGAAAAGAGATATCAGGGTATAAGAAGGAGGGGCCAACTCGGCTAGGAAGGTTCCCAGAGGAGGCGATGTTGTTCTGGGCCTTGCATGGGAGAAGCCTGGGGAAGGGCATCCCATGCAGAGGGACTAGCATGGGCAAGGGCTAGAAAGCATGAAAAAGCATGATCTATTCAGGGAGTACTGAGTAATTCAGTATTGCAGAGCCAGGGCTCTATGTGAAGGAAGTCAGAGAGGGAGGCAGTTTAGAAAGAACATTGTTTTTCTCTTAATAAAATAGGAAAATGCTTAAGCATAATAAAATATATTTATTTCAACTGAAAAGTCAGCTTCATGCTTAGAGAGAAAACATTAAATGATGAAGAATAAGAGAAGTGTGTCTGTTCCCAGCACTACTATTCAATATTGTTCTAGAGGTGCCAGCTCACACAATTAGACAAGAAAAAAAGACATACGCATAAAAATCAGAAAAGAGAAGAAAAAATTGATCGTTATTTTCAGAAAAACTGAAAAAGCATTAGAAATAATAGAAGAACTCAGTAGGGTGTCTTGGTGGAAAAGTAATGTATTGAAATAAATAGCCTTCATAAATACAAAAAACCAGTTAGAAGAGAGAATGAAAGAGAAGTCCTTATTTACAATAGCAGTTAAAGAGATAAAATATTTAGAAATGAATGGAACCAAAAAAAATGAGATTTTTTTGAAAGTAAACTTTAATAAATTACTGAGGGCACAGAAGAAGACCTGAACATGGAGACTGGTTTTGGATAGGATGACTGTGCCAGTTTGGATGTATTATGTATCCCAAAATGCCATCATTTTTGATGCAATCTTGTGTGAGCAGACGTATTAATGTTGATTAAATTGTAATTCTTTGAGTGTTTCCATGAAGATGTGTCCCACCCAACTGTGGGTAATGACTCTGATTGGATGGTTTCCATGGAGGTATGGCCCCACCCATTCAGCATGAGCCTTGATTGGTTTACTGGAGCACTATAAAAGCTCAGACAGAAGGAGCAAGCTTGCTACAGCTAAGGGGGACACTTTGAAGAACACTCAGGAACTGAGAGAGGAGCTTCAGCTTACAGAGACATTTTGGAGACAGCTTTTGAAAGCGGGCTTTTGCTCTGGAGAAGCAAACATCCCAAGAGCAACTAAGAGTGATATTTTTGAGGAGCTGAAGCCTAGGGAGGAATGTCCTGGGAGAAAGCCATTTTGAAACCAGAACTTCAGAGCAGACACCAGCTAACAGAGGTTTTCCAGATGACATTGGCCATCCTCCAGTGAAAGAACCCAATTATTGATGCATTACCTTGGATACTTTATGGCCTTAAGACTGTAACTGTGTAACCAAATAAATCTCCTTTATAAAAGCCAATCCATTTCCGGTATTTTGCATCCCAGCAGCATTAGCAAACTAGAACAATGACTCAACATCATAACTATGCCAATTCTCTCCTAGTTAACCCAGACATTTAATGTAGTAATTCCAATAAAAATATCGATGGGATTTTTTTTAAATAAGTAAACCAATTCTAAATTTCACATGACAGTATAAGCAAGGAAATTCTAAAAATTTGAAAAGAAGAGTAATGAATGAGGACTCATCTTAACACATATTAAAATAGAGTATAAGTGGGGATATGGCAGAGTAGAAACTACAGGAATCAGTTCCTCCACACAAACAACTAGTGAATGGACAGAAACAGTCTGAATCAATTTTTTTGAAACTCTGGGGTCTAGAGAGACACTATACAGTATCCAGGCAAGAGCTGGAGGAAGAGGCTGATAAATTTCACCCTCCATGCTTTGGCTATCTCCCCCAACTCCCAACCATGTGGCAGGCAGCAGTGGGAACTGCAGGTTCTAGGAAAACCTTGCAGGTGCCAGGGTGGGCTATAAGGACCTGGTCCTCCAAAATTCGGAGACATATGGTCTGATTACTAACAAATACTTTTGATTAGCTACTTCATATCACTAGGGGGCTGGTTCTGAGGGTGAGCATTGTTCCAACCCCCCTCAGGCAAAAGCAATAGAGGAGTCTTAAAGAAATAGTACTTTTTTCCTCTGTGTCTTTTCTCTTTCCATTCTCTGATTGGGAGCAAAAATAGTTTAGAAAAGTCACACATTGACAGTTCCAGCCCTCAACAACAGCAACTGCAACAAAACCTAGCAATCCCAGAGGAAGAGGATAATTATATTTCCAGAGTTACAACAACACAATACTCCACATGTCCAATTATCAACAAAAAGTTACCAAACACACAAAGAAACAGGAAAGTATGGCCCAATCACAGGGGAAAAAAAAGAGTTGCCGGAAACCATCTCTGAGGAAGCTCATATATTACAACTCGTAGTTAAAGACTTTTAACCATCTGTCTTAAATATTTTTAGTGTGTTAAAGGAATCCATATACAAAGAAAGAAAAGAAATAGGAAAACATTGTCTGAATAAAATAAAGAAATAGAAATTATTTTTAAAAAACAGAAATGTTGGAGCGTCAAAGTACAGTAATTGAAATGAAAAAATTCACTAGATTGATTCAACAGCAGATGTGAACATGCAAAAGAAAGGATCAGCAAACTTAAGAACAATTCAAATTATCCAACATGAGGAACAAAAAGAAAAAAATAATGAATAATAATGAACAGAACCTGAGGGACATGTGGGACACCATTCAGTACACTAATGTATTCATCTTGGGGTCCCAAAATGATAAGAGAGAGAAAGGGGCAAAAAAATATTTAAAGAAACAATGGTCAAAAACTCCAAATCTGATAAAAGACATGAGTGCAAACATCCAGGAAGCTCAATGAACTCCAAGCAGGATGGACTCTAAGATATCCACAGCAAAACACATTATAGCAAATGTGTCAAAATCTGAGAACTCAAAGAGGTTTTGAAAGCAGCAAGAGAGAAGTGATTGGTCACATATGAGGGATTCCCCAATAAGATCAACAGCAGATTTCTCACCAAAAATCATGGAGGCCAGCGACCCTGGAAGACATAAAGTTCTTAAAGAAAAAAATTGTCAACCAGGATTTCTGAAAAAATTATCTAAGACATTTACAGATAAACAAAAGCTGAAAATTATTCATTACCAGAAAACCAGTCTTACAAAAAGTGCTAATGGGAGATTTATGCTGAAATAAAAGGACACTAGACAGTAACTGACAGTAATTCAAATCCATAAGAAGAAATAAAGAATGTTGGTAAAGGTAACTACATAGGTAAATATAAAATCCTATATTATTGACCTTTAGGTGTGTGAGTGCTTTTCCACCCTACGTGACTTAATAGGCAAATGTGAAAAACACATTTAAAATCTAAGTCTATGGGCACACAATGTATAAAGATGCAATGTGAGACAATAGTAATACAAAGAGGGAAGGACAAAGATAGATAGGAGTAGAGAGTTTGTATATTACTGAAACTAGGCTGATACTAGTCTATCTAGGTTGTTATCAGTTTAGGATATTAATTGTTGTTACAAAGCTAACCTCTAAGAAAATACCTAAAAACTATAGAAAAAAAAGGAAGGAAGAAGGAAATCAAAATGATACACTACAAAAGAGAAACTAAATACATAAAAAGAGGCAGATAGAGTAAACTGAGGAACAAAAACATACAAGACCTATGGAAAACATATAACCAAATGGCAGAACTAATCCCTCCTTTTAAAGAGAAAGACAACCTACAGAATAGGAGAACATATGTGGAAACCATATATCTGGTAAGAGTTTAATATCCAAAATATACAAAGAACCCCTACAACTCAAAAAAAAAGACAAACAACCCAATTTAAAAAGGGGCCAATGATTTGAAAAGACATTTCTCCAAAAAAGATATTCAAATGCCAAATAAGTACATGAAAAAATATTCAACAGTAAAGAAATGCAAATTAATTCTACAATGAGATATCACTTTACCCCAACTAAAACAACTAAACATAACAAGTGTTGGTGAGGATGCAGAGAAAGAGAAACCCTCATACATTGTTGGTGGGAATGTAAAATGGTGCAGCCACTATGGAAAACAGTTTGGCAGTTCCTCAGAAAGTCAATCATAGAATTACCATATAACCCAGCAATTCCACTCCTAGGTATACACCCAAAAGAACTGAAAGCGAGGACTTGGACAGATATTTATACACCAATGTTCATCACAGCATTATTCACAATAACCAGTTTGTGTCTATTAACAGATGAAAGGATAAACAAAATGTGGTATAACATACAATGGAATATCATTCAGCCATAAAAAGAAGTGAAGTGCTGGCACATGCTACAATGTGGATGAACCCTGAAGACATCATGTTGAGTGAAATAAGCCAGACACAAAAGGACAAATACAGTATAATTTCTTTTATATGAAATATTTAGGATAAGCAAATTCTTAGGAACAAAAAGTAAAATAATGGTTACCAGGAATGGGGAAGGAGGGGGGGAGAAGTTATTGCTAAATGAGTGTGAGTTTTGATTTAGGATGATGAAAATAGTCTGGAAATAGTGGTGAAAGCTACATGGTATTATCAATGTACTTCATGTCAAAGAATTATCCACGTAAAATGGTTTACATGATGTTTATATTTTCTACATTTTATGACAATTTACAAATAAATAAATAAAAGTAAATAAATACATAAAAATTTTAAAACATAATCTAAAGCTACAATAATCTAAACAGGTAATATTGGCGCATTTTAGATAGATGGGTCAATAGAACAAAATAGAAAACTGGAAAGCATACCCAAATGCTTACAGGAATTTAGTATATGACAAAAGTGTCATTACAAATCAATAGCAAAAAGGTAAATTATTCAATAAATAGTGCTGGAACAACTAGGCAGATGTCTACAGAAATAAGGCTGAATCCCTACTTCACACCTTAAGCAAACAAACAAAAATTCTAGAGTGAAGAAAACCTGGAATACTTTCAAAAACAATCTCAGCATGAAAAAGATCTTTTAAAGTATGAATTCATAAAAAAACAGAATCCATAAATAGTCATAAATTTGCCACCATAAAATTATTTTTAATTCCTCATGAAAAAAATAATATAAACAATGTCAAAAATTCATCTATTATAATCATATTGCATATTATCAACAAGGGATTGATAATCTTGCTATTTTAAGAGCTCCTTCATATCAGCAAGAAAAACACAACCACCTAATTAAATGATAGGCAAAGGATATAAACAAACAGATTCCAGGAAAGGAAATGTAAATGACTCTTAGTCATATGAAAACATGGTCAAACTCCCTTGTAGTAGGATAAATGAAATTGCAACTATGCGATACCATTTTAAATCTAACAGATTGATAAAGATCAAAAAGTTTGATAACATGCTGTGTTGGCAAGGGTGTGGGAAACAGGCACTCTCATTCACTGAAAGTGGGAGGGCAAATTGGTACAACCTCCCTGAAGAGCATCTTGGCAACATCTAAGAAAAGTAACAATCCTCATACCCTTTAACCCAGCCATTCCATTTCTAGGAATTTATCATACAAATATACTTGCACGTGTGCAAATGGATGTGTGAATGTATATTTATTGCAGCTTTGCTTATAATAACATTAGACAGGAAACAACCTAATTTCCCATCAGTGGGGGGACTAGTGAAATAAATTATGGAACATACATTCAGTGGAATACTGTGCGCTGGTTCAGAAGAATGGGGGAAGTTTTATATTTTCAATATGGAAAAATCTCTATGATACACAGTTAAGGCTGGGGGAAGCAAAATGCAGAACAATGTGTAACATATATTACCATCCATATAAAAATGTATTTATGGACATGCTTTCTTAGGCATAGAATGTCTCTGGAAAAATACAAAAGGAAAAGGTTGCCTCTGAATGAAGAACTAGGATGCTGGGGAAGAGAAGTAGTAGGGAAACTAAATACTTTACACCTATATACACTATGTGCCAGTGTTAACCATTCAAAAACACACAAATATATCTAACAAAAATCACAAAAAAAAGCAAAAGTTTTCAGGACAGATCGGAGTTTAAATTGACATTTAAATGAAACAAGTTATTTCAGCTCTCTAAATCTTGGTATCTCCATCTGTAAAATGGGAACAATAATATTACCCATCTCAGGGTAGCTATGTGGATTAAATGAAATAATACCTGTCAGCCATCAGCATCTTTTTCACCTTGTAATGAAGGGTTCTTAATAACAGGCTACGAGGCTTGGGTGCCACTCTGAAAATCAGGGATGACAGCACTGCATTCAGAAAGATCCCTGGTGGTGAGGTGTGGAGTGGGTTATACAGAGGGCCTCTCCCAGGGTCCACCACCACCTAGGTGAGGATTACCTGGGAGATGATTACAAATGCCACTCCCAGGGCAACTAAATGCAATGAGTAATCCTGAACTGGATCTCGGACTGAGCAGCAGACAGGAGGGGATGCTATAAAGAACATTATTGGGACACTGGTGAAATATGAGTGTGGATTGTATATTAAATATTAGTACTGTTAAATTTCCTGAATTTGATCATTGTACTCGAGTTAAGTAAGAGGATGTCTTTGTTTTTAGGAAACACCATGTATTCAGAGGCAAAGGATCATGATATCTGTAACTTACACTCAAAATAATACTACAAATGAATAAAGAAAGAGAAAGCAAATGAGGCAAAATATTAACTGGTGAATCTAGGAAGGATATATGACAGATCATTGTTCTATTACATCTTTTCAGTAATGTATAATTTTTTCAAAAGAAAAAATCATATATTGTTTTAATTGCTGATTCCTGGGGTCTACCCCAGACGTATTAAATCAGAATCCACGGAGGTGAGGCTCGCAAACCAACCTTTCCCTCTAAGCACACTGTACTCTGCGCACCACTGGACTAGCACACAGCTGAGCCGGGAAGCCAGGTGGCCCTGGGGACTGAGCCACCCCAGTTCCAAACTTCAGGCGTCTGCCCTCCCTCGGTGGGCCGCAGGTGAAGAGGGCCCTTTTCCTGGGCGCGAGCTGGACGGGAACTGGAATTCGGCGGTCGGGAGACAGAGACCGGCCCCCCTGGTTACGTCTTGGGAGAGAAGCCCCCAGGGGAAAGGAGCTGAGTCCCTGGTGTGCCAAGCCCCGCCCCCCGCCCACCGCCGGGACTCTCTCCACCGGGTGTGCCGGGACACGCCGCGCACCCCAGCCCCGGCGGAGCCCCCATCAGATAAGGCCGCCTCCCCCGCGCTGGCAGCCCTCGGAGCCGGCGAGGAGTTTACGTAAGCCTGTTGATGGAAAAACAAATGCGCCGGCAGGCGTTTCCTGGCCTGCTCAGAGCCGCACCCCCCCGTGCCCCCGCGACGCCGGCTCACCCCAGAGAAGCCCGGTCCTGACAGCTCCCCCGGGGGCTCCGGCTGAACTCTGAGGGTTCCATGTGCTGGAAGACCAGTTCTCAGGGACCCACCCAGAGCCTCCCCTTACCCCCAAGCCCCGGCCACCCTGCACGCGGCTCCAGCATGCAGGAAGCATTTAATGAATGCTTGTTTTTAAGCTCTCCCCTGCTGGCCCTAGCACCATCCCGGGCCTCCCGAGGATCCTGCTCTGGCCCCGCACCCGCCCCGGGCCCAGAACCCGGGAGAGGTCCCGTCCAGGCATCCATCAGCACCTTGCATTGAGTGCCTGCTGCATGCCTGGCCCTGTTCATGGTGGGGTGGGGAGGGATGGAGGCATGGGAACCAGGAAAGAACCACACCACCTAGGCCGGTGCTAAGAGGAAGTTAGGGGGCAATCGCATCTATCCGTGGAGTCTTCTTTTCTGATTTTGAAACTGAAGGAGAGCTAAGGCAGGCCTTCACAGAGCTGTTGGAAGAATAAAATGAGACAACCAAGGATGAAGCTTACACACTCTCTCCCCCCGTATCCATTTTTTGCCTGGAGGGAGACCAATGACCCAGGTTCACATCCCAGCTCTGCCACTCACTAGCTGCGTGCTCTCATCGCCATGTGCCCGAGTCTCTTTATCTGTAAAATGGGAACAATACTTTTGCCCACCTCAAGTTTTGCGTTGAATGAGTTAACAAATATAAAACCCTTAAGTCATAACTAGTATAATGCCTGGCACAAAATATCACAAGGGAAAATGTCACTATAGATGTAAATACATTATCCCTACCCGTCCTCTCCTCAGCACAGACATCTGCCTTTCAGGATAGTCTTTCCTGACCCCCCACCCCCTCCCCCCCGCCATGGGTCAGGTACTCCAGTTATAATCCCTCTCAAGTCTCTGTCGATCCTCCTGCAGCCTGGGGACCCACATGTTCAACATCTATCTCCCCCGCCAGATTGAGCACACACTGTGTGCCAGGTCTGGTGTTGGCCTTGGACATCCAGAGCTAAATCACTCTGGCCCTGCCCTCTAGGGGATCCAAACCTGGAGGAGTGGGGATGGATGTGTACACAGGGGAAGTGATAAAGGAACCTAGTGGAATTGGGATTCCATTATGGAAATGTGGTAAGGAATACAAAAGGTAATTTGGGTGCAGTGCAAGCACACAGCCTGATGCACGGCAGGCACACCCCCAAATCATAATTACATAAAATGATACCACTTACTAGAGGAAAGACCTGGAATCAAATGCTGGCTTTAATTTCCCAACTTATCCAAAGGAGGTGCTAATATTAAATACCCATCTTAAGGCTCTAATGGGATTCAAACAAGTCAATGCATATGGAAGCACTCTGTGCTCTATAGAACGTTAATCCTATCAGCCACAAACTGTCCTTCGAATGCTTGGGACACAGGCTTTGGTATCAGGCCTGGGGTCACCACACAGCTTGGACACTCTCTTGTTTGTGACCTGTGGCAAATAGCTCAGCCTAAGTCTTCACATCTGTAAAGTGGAAGTAATCTACCTCCTAGATTACCATGAGCAGCTGAGATCACAGTAATAAGAGCTAATACTTGTTGCATACTTATTCCGTGTCAGGCATGGTTTTTAAGTGGTTTATACATGTTAATTCATCGACTATTTAAAACTGAGAAAATTTAGGCACAGAGAGACTAAGCAACTTGGCCAATGTCACACAGCCACTAAGTGTTGCTGGGAAATAATCCTGGCTATATGCCTGGCAGTGGAGCCCAAGGTCCTAACCACCCTGCATCACTGTCTCCCCAGAACCTGTGAAAAGAGCTTAGCTTTGGTACATAGGCAGGCCTCAGCAAACAGTAGCCATCATTATGATTCTATTACTATATTGTGTTGATATCATCATAATCTTAATTACTCATCGATCCCTTCTCAGAGTAGGGCAAGCTGAAGCACTTTGGGTCTGGATGGGTGCCAGCTGAAAGCTGGCACCAGGATCCCAAAATGCGGGTGAGGCTTTGTTCCCTTGTTCCACCCAACAGCCCATGGGGCAGTAGGGGCAAGTGGTTCCAGGGCTCTCAGGGCCCCCAGGAAAGCATGGGTGTCAGGCAGTCCTCTTTGGCCAGCCTGGTGCTGGACACCCACCCGGCTCCCGGAGCAGGGTAGGGCCAGGAGGTGGAGGCATGAGCAGACACTGTCCTTTTGTCCTGCTCCCCACTTGGCCCAGCCCAGAAACCTGTCCACACCCGTGCCCCAGGCTGGGCGAAGGTGCATGGTGTCCTCCTCGGGAGGAAAGAATTCAGGTTAGAGTCCGGAGTCTGGCCAGTACCCTGCCTCCACCAACTTCTGGCTGACTGCTCTTGGCCCAGACCCTCCTGGCTTCTCATCTCTAAAATGAGACAGAGAGAGATGGACTTAGGTACCGGCAGGAGTTAGGAAAGAGAGTGGAAAGGGAAACATTGGTCCTGCGGCAGCTGAAGTGAGGGGACAGGACAGGGGCCCAGCCGTCCCCTGCTGATGGGTGGAAACGTGACTAGGGTTTTTCATCCCCTCCCTGGACAGGCCCAGAACATCCTTCAGCCCCAACACACACACTCCAACTTCCATCATGCAAGCAGACACCACCTTGAACACTCGTGCATACCTGGGCACACACCACTGAGTGAGCATACAGACATACACAAACCCCTGAACACAGACACAGCCTTCTGGTCACCGACACACACACCTGATCACAGATACACAGACACACGCACCTGAAAAAAATTCCGTGCACACACATCCTCAGTCTGCACCCCCAACACCTGATATGCACAGGCACAATACAGCACACCTAACACCCACCCCTGTGTGAACACAGACTTACCAAACTTGGACCTGATCACAGGCACACACAGACACACATCCATGAGCACACACATGCACACACACATCTCTACAAACACCTCCACAATATCACCCATGCCAACATGGCCACACACAGATTCACTGACACCAGAACACACCCACACACCTACACCCACCACACCCCAATCCCCCCACCCATTGCACCACGCAGACAGGTGCCAATCATCATGGAAGCCACTGGGGGGCAGTGTGAACCCCTTGGGGAATCCAAGATGGATACTTGGATTTGCACCTCTCATGCCTTCCCACGCTTGGGAAGCCTGTCAGGCTTGGGCCTCACGCCTCTGCCCAGAGGTCCCCTGAATGAATCTCAAGGAAAGGCAGGCTTGTTTAGGGCACCTACTGTGTGCTGATCCCTGCACTGTACACTTACATTGTCACAGTCACTGAACTCGGCCTTATGCAGTACCTGGCACACGTCAGGTACTCAAAATTATCACTCCCATATTGCAGCTGATGGAAGCACCAAGACCCCAGAGTAGATAGATCCCCAATCTCTCTGACCTCCCTCCGGGGAATTTTCATCAGCGCAGGCCCCCAGACTGGCAAAGAGGGAGGGGAGAAGGAGACCCCGGGGTGACCCTGCGGTGCACCGCCAGGGGGCGCGCTCCACTCAGCCCCAATGAGGGCTCCTTCCTCCTAACCCAGCGTCCCTCTCCCAACCCCCGCGGCGCTTCGCTCGTCTCCCTGGGGAGCTACTCTAGGTCCTAGTAGGCGCCCCCGCAGGATGTCTCTGCTTTCCACCCAACGGATCCAGACTTGGGCTCCGGCTTCCACCCCCTCTCCAGTCCCCATGGGGCCTCCTCCGACAGTCACCTACTATGCCCGGAACCACCCTGAAGCCCATCCCCACGCCATGCTCCACCACCAGATCTGAGAACCACTGAGGCTATCCGGAGTGAAGGGCTCCTCCCTCCCCTTTTCTCCTGGAAAGAAAAGGCTCATGAAGATGCCTGCATTGAAAGACAATTCTAAATAACAACTCCCTAGAACAGAGCACTCCCGTGTGCCAGGCTGTCTGTTAAATGCTATTGCTGCATGAATTATGTCACTGGATGTTCACGAAACTCTATGAAATAGGTGTTATCATTACCCTTGTTTTACAATTAAGAAAAACAGGAGCTCAGGGAGGTTAAGTAATTTTCCCAGGATCCCACAGCAGTAAGTGGCAGGGCAGTGTCTAGCACCAATGCTCTAAGGACTCAGCCATAGTGAACCCCATGCTAATATTTATTCTGGCCGGGATGTAAGAAATATTTATTAAGGACCTACCACTTGTGAGGCACTGTGCTGGGTGTGACATGGAGGTGAAGACAGAGACTCTGAGTCAGGGAGCTCACAGTAGCAGGAAAGAGGAGGTAAAATAATCCCCAAACATACACCTATGGATTCATTATTAATTTGCTCACTTGGTAAAAATGTGTTGGTCAGAACTCTGCCCAGTTCTGTGCTGGCTGTACGGAACCAGACAGGCACAGCCCCCTCCCTTCTGGGTTGCTCAGGATGGGGTGATGATGACCAGACAATTGCAGCCCATTGTGATAAGAGGAGCAGAAGCCACAGCAGGGTCAGGAGGGGACAGGGATACGCTGGGAGTGCTCCACTGAGGGTATTTGAACAGAAGTTTTGAGGGGAAGGAGAGGGAGAGGGCCCTCAGGCAGTGGGTCCCACCCAGCATATCAGGCTTTGATGAGAAGTTTGGAACTGGCTTTAGACCCAGAAATGGGCAGGTCCCAAGTCCTGCCCAAGAGAGGCAGTTAGGGACGGACACCTGACCCAGCCTCAAATGTCAGCCTAAAGGCCAGCTTGCTCTGGAGGGCTGGGAAACTCAAGGAAGAAAAGCAACAGATCCCTTTAATGCCTCCCCCATGTGACTAGGAGCCCCTTGAGGGCAAGGACTGGGTGGGCACTTTGATGTCTGAAAGGTATCAAAAACGGAACAAGTCCAAACCTTGAATCCCTGTTCATCCTCTGCCACCCTCCTGCCGGTGACGTCTCTCATTGCAGTTAAAGGCCCACCACCCACCTGTTGTCCTGTGCCCTCCTTACTTTCCCTCTGCCCACAGCCAGTCCCTCTTCTCTGCCTCCACCCAGTCAGATGCCCCCTCATCTGGGTCACTTTGAGAGCCTCCTCACACACATACCCACCCTTCCTGCCCCTTCCATCAGGTAGACAGGGCATTCTTAAAAAACATGAACCCAACTCATCATTCCCTGCTCCCTAGTATCCTTGGAATACTCTGAGTGTCCTCTGAGTGCTGTGGACCTGCTGGCCCCAAGGCCTTTGCACATGCTTTTGCTCCTTTTTCCTCCCCAACGCTCCTTTTTGTTGAGTTAATTTCCACTCATTCATCTGATCCCTGCTCAATGATGCCTTTTTTTCCAGGAAGCCATCCTTTCCCTCCCCCTGTGGATATGCTTTCATGGTCCCACATAAGCCTTATCACAGACATTATTAAGTAGTTACCTTTGAGGCAGATTAACATCTGTCTACCCCACTAGACTCTAAGCTCTGTGAGGGCAGGGGCCATCTTACTTACTGGTATGATGGTTCGAAGCTAAATGTACCCCCAGAAAATCATTTTCTTACAGCTAATCCATTCCTGTGGGTGTAGACTTATTGTGGGTGGAAACTTTTGTTTTGGTTATTTCAGTTGAGGCATGCCCCAGATGAGTCTTAATCCTCTTACTGCAGTCCTTTATAAGAGGATGAAAGACACAGAAGACAGAAAGATACAGAAGCGCAGAAAGAAAGCCACAGATGGAGCAGTCAGAAGGTGAAAGCAACAAAACCCAGGAGAGAAGGACCAGCAGACACTGCCATGTGCCTTGCCATGTGACAGAGAAGCCCAGGGTTGCCAGTAGCCAGTCTTCAGGGAGAAAGCATCACCTGTTGGTGCCTTGATTTGGTCATTTTCATGGCCTCAGAACTGTATGCTTGTAAGTTAATAAATCCCCATTGGAAAAGTCAGCCCATTTCTGGTGCATTATATTTCAACAGTTTTAGAAAACCAAATAACTGGTATCCCCAGTGCCTGGCACAGGACCTGGCACTCAATTAATGCCAGATAAACCCAGCTCTGCCACTTCCTGGCTGGTTGCCCTTGGATGAGTCCCTTCCCCTCTCCAACCTTACACTGCTCATCCCTAAAATGAAGGGGTCAGATGGGTGGTTCCCAACTTGGGCTGCCTGTCAGAGTCCTTGAGGGACTGTTTTAAAAACGCATAGGTCATCCTCATCATCACCAAGTCGGAGATGGGGTGTGGGTGGAGCTATAGATGCTACAAGAATGAAGGAATGTTATAACTATGGAGCTGGGTAAAGGGTACATGGGGGTTCATTATATTCTTCTGTTTAATTTGTATAGTTTGAAATTTTCCATAATAAGTTAAAAAAAAAAAAAAAAAGAAAAAAAGATTGACCCAGCCTCCTCCCCAATTTCACGGACTCCAGACCTGGAGATAAGGAGCCAGTTCAGGGATTTTAGAAAAGCTTCTGGAATGGTTCTGGTGCATACCTCTGGACTACAGCCTCTGCAAGGTTGCTTCCTGCTTCAGAGACGTGGAATTGATTCTCTCCTGCCCAAGCGGGTGCTGTTCACTGGTGGAAGATACCATACCACGAGCATGTGCTTCTGCTGTCTTCCTCAATCACCAGTGACCTCAAACACTTCTAGGTTGGTTGCCTGATCTTCCAACTCAAAGTCTCCAAAACACCAGTCCCAGTTAGCAGCCTCTTGTAGGCTTCCCCAGCATCTCAAACCCCCATGCCCAGCTCCACGCATACCTGGTCTGCTTCCCCAGGACCCCAGGTTAGGCCTAAATTCCCTGGGTGCCACCAGCTCTGGTGCCTGGCTTGGGGGAGAGATTGACAATGCCAGCTGAATTGAATTGAATGGCAATGAAAATATCTTTCTGGCCCCAACCTGTGTGACTCTAAGCAAGTGGTTTCTCCTTGGGTTCCTTCTCAGTGAAATGGGAGATAATCTCTGGCTCATTAGAGATGTTTATCACATGAGATAATATATGTAAAAAGACATTGTAAGTTGCAGAGTGCTGCATAAGACTTTCCCCCACACAGAGCCAGACTCTTCCCTCCTCAGGAGTCTCGTTACCCCCAAGTCTCCCTCACGCTGGACAGTGGCCAGGTGTTGATGCATGTCTCCCAGACAGCCAGGAAGCCGGAGCGAGGGGCCGTGGCCAAATCATCTCCACGTTCCCAGTGTCCAGCACTGGGCCAGGGAGAGAGGGATAGAAGCGAGGAGAGATGGAAAGGAAAGTGTGAAGGGCCTGCTCACACTCCCAGAGTTCCCTCCTCGGGGCCTCAGCTGTCAGATGAAAACTGGCCTGGCCCACTCCTGCCAGCAGGACACACTGGCCATGGCAGCAAACACTTTCTCTCTGTTTTGTGTCAAATGGGACTCAAACATGAGTGCAGTATCCCGGGCCTGTGGCCCCAGAAAGAGCAGGAGAGTCATGCCGGACTCGCCTCGGTGACTGCCCCAGCCGCCTAAGTAATCACACTGCCTCCCTCCCTCCCTCACCCAGCCAGTCAGAGGAAGATCCCCCATGGCTCCAGGACAAAGTTTCAGTTGGCATTCAAGGCCCTCCACGAAGTGAACCTCCCCTTCCTCTCCAGTGGCACCCCCAGCCATTAAACTACTCCCCACCCCTTTGCCCTGGCTGTTTCCTCAATTAGGAAGGCCCACCCCTCCCCCCTTTTCCACGCAGACACCTTTTATTCATTCTAGATTCCAATCAAATTTCACCTCCTCCTTAGGGTCTCTCCCAACTTCTCAAGTCAATTCCTCACACCTCCACTGTGGCTCCCCTAGTATGTACTCAAACCACAAATAAAGCAATGGCCCCATTTTACAGATCAGGAAACTGAGGTTTGGAGTGCCTGAGTACCTTGCCTAAGCATTTTCAATGGCAGCGAAGACTGTGGGAGTTCCCTTCCATCTGCCCCAGAGCTTCTCAGTCTGTGGGTAAGAGAGATTCAGCAGGGTGGGACAGGACAGAGGAAAGCAATGGCCGAGACCCCAGCCCCTGCAGCCCACCTGGACCAGGCCTGGGTGTGGCACCCAAGAACCAGGAAGCTCCCCATAGTCACAGCAGGCTGGAGCCCAAAGGGTCCCAGAAAGGACCCGCAGTTCCCTCTGTAGCTAGCATGCAGGAGGTGCAGGCAGGGTCCCAGAGCTGCAAGGGGCAGTGGTAGCAGTGCCTTCTCCCAGTCCCAGCCCAGCCTTGGCCCCTTTCCGTGCCAAGCGCCTGCCCTCCTTTGCCTGTCTCTTTCTTGGGTTGAGTTCCTATTTATTTCCATCTCTGGCTTTCGGTTTCGTCTTCTCCCTCTCTGGGGGTCTCTCTCTCCCAGCATCAAAGGGACAGTTTCTGCCTCTCGTGCTCTTTCTCTGTCTCCCTGTCTTGAGTCTCTGTCTCTGAGTCTTCCCCTTTCAACCTCCATCTCTTTCTCTGTCTCATCATGTGTGTGTATCTCAGACTCTGAATCCGGGGAGAGCAGTGCCTCCTTTTCGACGTCCCCATCCCTGGCCCATCAGCAGGCCCCCCTTCTAAACTTGCTCCCATGTAAGGGGTGGGGAGACCCCCAGGCATCATTCCAGGGCCTGCTCCATCTGGGTGGCGGCGCTGACAGATGAGATAGGGATCAGACTTGGCTCTGTCCGGGCCTGAGTGAGGGGCACAGCCAGGCTGCACAGGGGTGTCTGGGTACCTCTGAACATCTGCGTGTATACAGGTCTGGGTTTGTGTGCAGGAACCGCCCCCCGCCACCCAATGTAGGGTGGTTTGAGTGTTGAGTGTCTGTCTAGGTATTCTGTGAGTGTCAGTGCCTGTTTACGTCTGTCTGCAAGCATCTGTGTATATGGGTCTTTGGGCGGTACTGTCTGGGTGTGAGCGCGTCTCAGCCTATGGGTCCATCCATCCATGAGTGCCTTGCGAGTGTGCATGTGCGTACATCTGTGGGTGTGCGTATGGGTCCCAGGACTTGGTTGGGGCTGTGGCATGGCCATGTGGCTGCCCCTTGCCCCGCCCTCTGCTTGCATTCTCTCATGCAGTCAGCAGGGAGGTATAGATTTGATTACCCCATTTCATAGGTGAAAAAGTTGAGGCTCTTAACTCCCCGTGCTTTAATGCATGCTGTGAACATGTGCATCTGCTTGATGTTGAAAACTTGGAGGCAGACAGACCTGGTTCAAATCTTGGCTCTTCCACTGACTAATTGCAGGACCCAAGCAAATTAGCTAAACTTGCTAAGTCCCCTGAATTCATTCTGCAAAAATGTTTTGATCAAAAACAGATAAAACTAATCTACGGTGCTAGAAGTCAAAATAGTAGCTGCTTTGGTAGGGATTGATGAGGAAGGGGCCCAAGAGAGCCTTCCGGGTGCTAAAAAATGTCCTCTATCTTAATTTGGGTGGTGGTTACATGAGTGTGTTCATTTGGAAAAAATAACTGTTCATTTCAGATGTGAGGACGTTATTTATCTTATACATTAATATAAAAGTTTATTAAAATTGACCTCTTAATATTTGCCAGGCATTAACTATCAATAACAACATTAGTTTTTGTTGTTTGTGCTTTGTTTTTTTTTTAACATTCTGCAAAGGGGTCATTCTAGGCTTTAAGCACTCTCATCCCATTCCTGCCCATTCTCTCTCCACCCTGCCCCAACCATGATGGGAGAAAGTGAAGGGGAAAGAGACCCCCATCCAGGGTTCACCTGTTCCACTGCCCAATCTTCCCTGGCTGTTTTCTCCTCAAATAGCCATAATTTTCCCTCTGGATTTTCACATTTCTGGGCCACTGGGGGGCACTTTCTTGGGTAACTGCTGACATCCAGTGAAGCTGGTAACAGCGTTCTGCAGCAGGTCTCAGAGCCAAAAAATAAGGGATGTAAGTTAGCCAGTGGGCAGACGCCATGCCTGCTTGATGCATTCAGCAATGACAGGCAATGCCTGGATGCATGGCATCCTGCTCTCCACCTGCAAACTCCTCAAATATCACCTGTCATTCAACAAAATATATTGAGCCCCAAGCATATGCCAGGCCCTCTGCCAGGCCCTTTGATACACATTACTTCATCCTCATTACAATCTTGCCATGTAGGGGTCCTTATCTTCACCTCACAGCTGAGGAAACTGAGGCCAAAGAGGTAAAATGAATTCCTCCATGTCATGCTGTTCAACAGTAGGAATCCCAATCTCATTCTACGACGCTGTAAACCTCCATCCCCTCTGGAAGTGTCTTACCTCTGGGTTTCTAAGGTTACCTGAAGTATTAGCAAAGGAACTTATTCATTTGTTTTTGCTCTCTTGGGAGATTTTTAAATTTTGTGCCATTAGGAAAACTGGAGCCTAAGCTGCCCTTTGGTGATAGTGTCTGTCCTTCCAAGGAAGAGCTGCATGTTTTTCAGGCCTCTCTCACTGCCTGACACGTCCTTCTGGGCCAAACCAGGCAGAAAAGGCAGGTATGGGGCACTTTGACCTCTGTACCCAAAGCATCCAGCAGGATGTGCTTGTTAACGATTTGAAAGAACAACGAATGAATGAATGGTGTTTTGTTTCCATATCCTACACTTGAGCACATTTCACACTGCTAGGATGATCCCTTGTCTGTCTCTGCCTCCAAACTATGAATTCCTTGAGGGCAGAGACTGTATCTACTTGTTCTCTGCATTCTGACAACCAGCCCAAAGCCTGGCCCAGGAGAGGTTCCCACGGAGATTCTGACAAATAAGGGGAGACCCTGGACTTTATCTCTGGATTCCAGTAAGACTCTTAGGTTCTGTGGATTTCACACCCAACTAAACAGCAGCAGCACCAAGTAGTTTCAATAAGTGGTTTTATTACTGGTTAGATTTTACAAATTCTGATATTCGAACAGACTTCCACCTTAAAATTCTAAAACAACAAAGCGACCGTTGGAGGGGGTTTGATTTTTCCTTTTTTTTTTTCTTTTTTCCTTTTTTTCTTTTTAGGACTATGCAAAGTAACAAATTTTTTTTAACTTTTTTTTGCTCTGGTCATAAATATACAGAGAGAAAAAGAGGAAGAGAAAAATGAACAAGTCATCCAAAGTATGGAGATAAAACAGTATTCCTAAGGCACGTGGCAGTCTTTGAAAATACAGAAGCTCTAGCCAACTTAAATTATTTGTTGTTTTTCCTCGCTCAGTCCACAAAACTGTACAGTGACACAAATGTTGTGTTGCGGATAGATCTTCCAAGTAATTCCTCAGTTCACACCGCTGCGTTAGCCCAACACGCAATTATTTTTTTTTCCTCTGTTTCCAGGCGAGATCCTAAAATGTGGTTAGTTAGTTGCTCAAAGCCTCTATTTTAAAATACACTTGGAATTCAACTAAAGATAATTTCTTTTTTAAAGAAATTGTGGGGTGGGGGTGGGGAGCCGCGAGTTCGTTAGAAAAGGTTGGTAAGAGTCGTTTGTGAGGGGCTGTGAGGCTCGTGGCCCTCCAGGTTGCCAGGCACAGAAGTTAAGACGGACGTCACAGTCGGCAGGGTGGGGCTAGTCAAGTCTGTGAGGGTGGTGGGCGTGCTCGAGGGGCTGAGCGAGGCGTTGGAGAGCTCCGAGGCGGGGCCCGACGGCGTCCCCGTCTGCAGCGCGGCGTCGGTCGACTTGTCCACGCCCGTGTTTTCCTGCCGTAAGAGGTTGCGCCTGAACTTGGCCCGGGCGTTCTGAAACCAGACCTGCAGCGGGGCGAGAGGGAAGGACCAGGGTAGAGGAGAGCAGACACTCGCCAGTCTGGGGGGAGGGAGGCGGGAAGGATGGGGAAGCAGAGCCTTCACAGACTGTTTAATTCAAGAGTTCTGGTGGCTTCTGTGAGATGTTAATTGGTGTTTTGCGGAGGGAGGAAAAAAAAAAAAAGTCGGTCTGACAATATTTTGCTCTTAATAAAATAAAATAGAAATTCATTTGCCCTAATTGGCTATTACTGGGTTTCTCTTTCTGCTATGAGGTTCTAGAGCTGAGCTGCACTCTCCAATATCGTAGCCACATGTGGCTACTGAGCACTTGACATGTGGCTAGCCGGTATGTAGTTACTCTGTAGGTGAAAATACACACCAGATTTGAAGACTTAGTATGAAAAAGAAGAATGTAGAATATCTCCATGATAATTTTTATACTGGTTACATGTCAGTATGATAATATTTTGCATATATTAAGTTAAATAAAATATACTAAAATTAATTTACTGGTTTCTTTTCATTTTAATGTAGCTATTGGAAAATTTATTATTACATATGTGGAATCATTTGAGAGACCTTTCTTTTTGTCAGTTGCCTTTAAACTGGGAATGGATCCCACAGGTTCTTGGTAAAATTTTTAAAGTGTTCTGTGTTCCGTAGCTCTGGAAAATACTAGAACGGTGTGAACTACACATAGGAATCAGTCCCGTTACGGTTAAAAAAAAAAAAGGAATTAAAAAAAGACACCAATCCTACTTCCCACCACCATTGTGTATTCTGGGCCACAGGGTCCCAGGTCTCAGGGTGGACATGGGTAGAGTCCGAACAGCTGCCCAATTAAATCAAGGCCAAAGAGGTGATACATGTGTCTGCCCCGACCCCAGGAGGAAGCTTGGCTCTCCCCTACATAGACTCCCTCTCCCAATCTGCCATGTGCGAGTGCCCATTTATGAGGGAGGCAGGGTGGAGGCAGAGGTAGAACTGAGCTTGGTACTGCAGTAATACCAAAGAAAGGGAATGTGTTTACTTTCATTTGTCCTTGGACACGCACACACATATCCACACATCCACCTCACACACTCATAAAGACACACATAGAAACTCATCTACACAGCACCCTAGACACACACACACCGCCAGCTCCCCCTCCACACACACACACACACACACACACACACACTTACATCCAGCAGCACCCTGTTGTACCCAGAGGTCCCCACAGTACTTTGGGATAGGCAAGGCCTAGGCAATCCAGGCCACTGGGGGTGGAATGGGAGTTGGGGTAGGGGGAAGTTGTATCTCCCAAAGAAAGAGGCCCCAAAAGAGGCAGGGCCCCTTCACTTCCCTTTGCGTGAGGCTAATACCCGCCAGAAGGCTCCCCATAAAACAAAGGGCCTGGGGAGTTTTAGGGATCCTGGGGTATCCAGTTGCACATTTCCAGATGTGTGTGAATCCGCCTGTCTTTCTAGTGTCTCAGGCAGGAGCAGGAAGGGTGACTCCTGGCCCTATTCTACCTACCCTCTTGGGACCACTCCAGCTGCAGGGGCCTGGGCCCCAAACCAGCCTTCTGGGTGGACTGAAACGATTTGGGCTCAATTAAAATCACAGCCGTGAGAATCTTGGAGTAAGAAGCAGACTCTGAAGTTGAAAAGCAAAGCCCTCTCCCCAGCACGCTGCGGCTTCCCAGGAAGAAAGCACATTTTCTTGGCTTTCTGCTTAAAGGAACTTATCACCTCTTCTGTAGGCTTACGACTAAGTACAGCACTTCCAAGACCACTGCCAACATGCTCGCCTGGCTGGGGGTTAGAGGTGTTCCTTCCCTGCCTAACCTGTAGAAATCTGCAGGGGTGAGACTATGTGTTTGTCTGGCCCAGGGAATGGCTGATGGAGAAAAGCCTCCAGAGGCACTTGGAGAAAGGAAGTGACTCGCCCAAGGTCACACTGCAGTTTGGGGATGAGGAAGGCTGGAATGTTGGTGCCACCCCTCTTTCACCACTGTCCTGGACTGTGTGTGTGCGAGCCTGTGAGGGTGCCTGTGAGTCTGCCTCTCCTAGCAGTAGCCAGTGTGGGGAGCCCAGGGGTGCCTGGCTCATCAGTCCTGGGCTCCAAGACCTCAGGAAGGGCTGGAACTGGTTAGCTGTGTCTGTTTGCTATTTCTCCCCCGTTGCCCCTAACAGTGGATTTGTAAACAATGACAATGTATTCCACAACTGCCTTCTCTGCTTTACTGGATCCAAGGAGCTGGGAATCTGGTGGATGAAAATTCAGCAATGCAAGTAAGAGCCAGGCTTCTCTGGGACTTTGTGTTGGGATTTGTTTTTCACTCAAAGCAGAGTTTCACCAGGTACTTTTCCCAAGCAGCTCAAAAATCCCCTACCAAGAGGTATTTAAGGGTAGGATCTAAGTCATCTCCATGTTCCCAGAGCCTGGCATACAGACTGGCAAAGAGTTAGTAATATATGTTGAGTGAAAGTAATGAGAGCTAACATTTATGGACCTCTTACTATGTACTAGGCACCATGCCATCCTCTAACATGCACCATTACTGGTTATCCTGGTGATAAGCCCAGTAGGCGGATACTATTGTTAACCCCATTTTAAACATTTAAAAACCAGAAAGTCTCAGAGAAGTGAAGACACTTTCCCAAGATCACACAGAGGTGAAGCTGAGATCAGAATCCAGGACTGTCTGCCATTAAGAGTCCATATGCTCTCACCTACAATATGATCCTGAGTGAGTCAGCCAGTGAATGAATGAGTGAGTGAGTGAATAAGTGAATAAACAGAGAAGCAATTGTGATGCAGTAGAAAGAGTACTGGGATGTGGATTCTAATTCCGGTTCTGCCACTGACTAGCCAAACAACCTTACCTCTGAGCCTGCCTCAACTTTCACCACCTGTACAATGAGGGGCTTGGACTACATCATACTCTCTCTGTGGCCTTTTGGGGCTCTGATGGCCTGGGATTCTATGGCAGATGCTGCAAGGAAGGAGATGGATCTGCTTTCCCCACCCATCTTCCTATACTGGCAGCCCTCTTTCTTTATCTTCTCTCGAGCCCTGCTCCTACCCACGACAGCCCTGTTGCTGCCAGAGATGTATGTTTGGGATGATGAGGCCAGGCTCAGGCATGGAATCATCAGGGCATGACCAATGCCAGGGCAGAAGTGCCTCCGCCTGGTACATAATGGAACCAAGTAAGTGCTGGATGGAAGAGGAGGCAAGTCCACATTGCTACTTGCCCTCTTCTCCTGCATGGGCTGGCCTCTGGTAAGCAGTGTTTTACTTCACAAAACCCCTTCCCAAGAATTCCTTCATCAAGGAGCTAAGAAGGACCAGTGGGAAATCCACTTTGCCCCAGCAAGTCTCCTCTTGGGACTCTAAGGAAACCAGCCAAAAGACAAAAACCGCATACCCAAAGATGTCCAACATGGCATTTTTTTATAATATCAAACTAATGGCTGCATCCAAAGGGCCGAACCAGATGGGACAAGATGGAAGTCATGACACAGCCATTCCATGACATGTCTTGCGATGAAGGTTATATGAGAAAAGAAGATAAAAATGTATGTCCTCTGGTATTGCAACTTCATAAGGAAAACAATTATGACAAATGATATTCATTCAGTAAGTACCAGGCATGGTCTAAGCAAAGTTGGAAGCATTTTACACATATTAATTCATCTAGTCCTCATAATAAGCCTATAACAGTGCCTGCTGCTATTGTTGACACTTTACAGGTGAGAAGACTGAGGCTAGTAAGAGGAGGAGCTGAGATGTTGAACCCCAGTAGACTGGCTCCATGCCCTTAACCACTGCTTAACCTCTCAACTATACACCTGGTTTATCAGGGTTCCTGTGGTCTTACATGGGTAGGTTTTCTTTTATTTTTTTTCTATTTTTCCTACTTTTCTAACTTGTCTTAGAAGTTCTATTATTTATTTTTTTAATCAAGTTTTCTTTAGAGAACAAAAAAATAATAGGCACTGAATTGGAAATCAGGAACCCTTGATTCCAGCCCCAGGACTACAACTATTTTGCTTTGGGCTCTTGGGTGAATCACTCCACCTCTCTACGTCTCCGTTTCCTCACCACTAAAATGAGAGATTTGGGTTAAACCATCTAGTAAACTCCATTCAGCTTAGACTCTCGGTGACTGGATCAGAAATTCACCACCACTGCCCCGTGCAAATGAGAGGCAGGGCGATGTTCACTACCCCCATTTTACAGGTAGGGAAACTGAGGCTCAAAGAATGAAGTGACTAGCCCACATTTAAATTTCACCTCCTTACTTCACCTTCACCAGGTCAGGTCCCTGGGCAATACGCTCTCACTGCATCCCTGTATTTTAACTCCCTAGCACTTTTTCAATTTTATTTTTGCAAGAGTTACATGAAAATAAGAGTTCTGTGGTTAATAAATTTAGGAAATGTTAGATTAAAGTTGGGTCTCTTCAAGATGCTCAATGCCTGTATTAATGCTAACGTGTTCTATTTCCAAGAGAAAGGCATAGTCACTCTTAAGCATTTCCCAAACTTATTTGGTCTACAATTACTTAAAAAATATTTTTATGAGCTATTCCAAATATACAAAAAATAGAGATTACTCACATTACCATTTTAATTATCTATACAGCACCTGACACACATCTGTCTCCCCCTGAGATTGCATGCTCCAGCAGGGTCTCATTCACTGTCTTGCTCACAATGGAATCCTCCATGCCTCGTGCCCTACCTATCACATGGCAGGAGGTCAATATATTTGTTAAATAATGAGTGAACAGAAGAAACTCAGCTCCTAAGTTCTCACACAGATGAATGGTGACCAACTGGTCAACTAAAGGGTGATTTTAGATTGCTGGTGATTAAAATGCACCAGGAACCCCCAAGGAAATCGTCACTTGCCCAAATCAATTGGCTTGCCACTTCCATTCCCACTCTCCACCCCTAAGTCCAGGGCATCTTAATATTCTACTGTCCTGGCCCTTCTGAGGAAAAGAAAGAGGTAACTCAGAGAGGCACCTATGGGTGAGGAATGGTCCCCACATATCTGCAAGGCTTAGCGTCTTAATAGATCTCTGTCCAAGAGGGCATTCTGTCTCCCAGGCACCCTGCTGACTGAGAGAGAGTATGTGGTTGTCATGCTGCTACTGATGACAAATTCGAGTACTTTTCGTGTGCTAAGTGCTTTGCAACAGGGTTCCTGCTTTCCTACCAAGACATGGCATCTATGACCCACTCCTTCCCTTCCCTCCCATCTGTACTGCTGCATTCTGCAGCTAGATCCAAGGGGAAAAAAATACCACAATTCCTACATTGTGCTATATTGGGACAGCTTTGGAAACCAGACTAATCTGGGCTTGACTCTTGGCTCCATCACTTACTGGTTGTGAGAACCAGGGCAAAGGACCTAGCTCTCTGAATGTCAGTTTCCTCATCTGCAAAATGGGGATTATTAAAAATTTTAACATGTGTGCAGAAGGGCTTGGTAGACTGAACCCTGCTATGTAAATGTGGATGTGACTAACATGCACTGAGTGTCTAATACAGACTTAATAATTTATACTTTATAACCATCTCATTTACTCCTTACAACTATCCAGTGCGTTTTAATCACTCCCATTTTACAGCTGAAACCACTGAAGCTCCGAAAGGTTAAGTTACTTGTCCAGGATTACTCAGCAAGGAAGTGGGAGAGGAGAGTCTAGACATCACCTCAGCTGACTACAAATCTCAGTAGGGATGCTGCACCCCAGGCCTACCATGTTGGTGGTGCTCATGCATTACAGAGTCAATAGCCTAGAAACCCCCAGATACACACACACATGCTGCATCATTCCCTTCTAGGAACACAGCATCAGCACCCACCCTGACTGCAGATTCTCTCTGAAGGGTTGAGCTGGGCCACAAGTTTGGGGAAAGAACCCACAAGGCCTAGTCCCATGAAGCTGGTGTAGACCAAAGGCTGAGGATCTATTTAATGGGCACCTACTATACCAGATGGCACCATGCTAGAGCCTTGTCATTAATTGTCAGAATCCTCAAGGTAGAAATACTCTTATCCCCGCTTCATAGATAAGGACTCAGACTCAGAGAGGAGAAATTAAAGCACCAAAATCAAAATTAAAGTAGGTAAGTCACAGAGGATTCCAACCAGTCTGTTGACCTTCCAAAGCCACACTACCAGTTGCCTCATCCAAAACTGCTCCTACCCAATCTTCCCTAGCTGACCTACCCTGCCAGTGCCTGGAGGCTCTAACCTGGAGCAAAGCACTTCATCCCACTAGGTCTTAACCTTCTCATCTGTAAAATGGGCAGGAAATCTTAAGGTAAGGTAGATGGGTGATTGGAAAGATGATGATTGGCAAACTGCTGCATAATCATGAGCAGTTATGCTGTTAGGGTGTATCAAGGATTTGGGCAGGAGATTTGGAAGTCTGGGAGGAAGGAAGAATAGTGGTCTGAAATCTTACAGGTGTGTCCCCCCCAACTCCCCACCCCCACCATTCAGGCTTTAAGTTTTACCCTCAGAGACAGTCAATGCTGAGTTGGCTTAGAGGAAAAAGAACAATGGCCCATGATCAACAGGACTGGGTTGGGATCCAGATCTGCTACTTACTAGCAAAAAGAGACTCAGGGCAAGTGGGAATAATTTCTGCCACAGTGTCGCTATCTATACAGTGGGAGGATGAGGATGCCTGACAGTGAGGCCTCAATGAACAAATTTCACAGGCCTATCAAAGTGCCTGACACATCGCAGGTACTCAAACATTTGTTGAATAGTGAACACACCGTAATTGTCTGCTGCTTTTCTCCCTCAACTAGCCCCCTGTCCCTGGCTTTTCTGAGAGTGCCTGGTGGAGGGGGAGGGTACGTGTGAGCAGCCCTGGATAAGGAAGGACTCTGGAGGAGGCAGGGACAGGTCAAGCACTTACCCAGGTCCCTCATGGGAACCTCCCCTCACACATGGGGTGGTGGGTGCCTCCTCCAGGGTCCCAGAATAACCCATACCCCTATGGGGAAACTGGCTGTATGTGACTCTTTCTCTATACCTAATAAGTGAATTTCTTCTGGGTCAGAACTGTGGTTTATTCATCTTGGTGCCCCCAGCTTCCCTCCACTCCAGGACCCAGTGCCAACAGGTGTTCAGTAGATAATCTGCTCAGATAAAAGAATGAGATGACTGTGCGGGATAGCTAATGTGCTCCTAAATCAGCAATCAAGCCTCCTGCCTTACCAAGGCCAGCAGAGATGGATCGCCACTCCAGATTCAAACACAACTAGAGGGCACTAACTCTATTTCACTTAATCGGCATAAATGGGAAAGGTATGTGTCCCAGTGGTAAACATTTTATAGATGAGAAAGCTGTGGCCGAAAGGGAGTAACTCAGTTGCCCAAGACACAGCTTTTGAGCAAAGGAGTCGAACGGAATCCAGATCTATCTGACCTGAATACCTGCTCAGGCCGCTCACTGCTCACGGAGTAGCCTCAATCCACTTACCCCGCCCCCTTCCCCTCCCCAATAAGGGTGCCTGGAGGGGGGAGGGACGAAGGTTCCTACTAACCAGAGAAAATGCGGGCGACCACAAGGTCCCCAAGACCAGGTCAACGAGATAGTAGCAAAGACTCTGGGTTCCCAGTCCAAACCGCCAGGGCTGAGCAAGGAGGGTCGCCAAGGAGGCTCCCCGACCAAACCCCAAGAACGCAAAGCCCGAGGGAAGAGGATGAGAGGGACCCGAGACCTCAGTGGCCGCAGCAACGTCCGCCTCTCCCTCACGGCGCTCTCGCTCCCACCCGCGGGCCGAGGCCAGCGCCACCCGAGGCCGCGGGGGAAACGGACCCAAGGGGGAGGGGAGTGGCCGGAGCTGGGTGGGGGTGGGGGGAACATCGGGCCCAGTGGGCGGGCCCGGAGAGGCGCATCAGCGCCTCATTGGCCGACTCTCGGTCACGTCACCGAGCGCGCGCGAGCCCGAGCAGAGTCGCGCGCAGCGGAGGTCAAGGCTCCCCGGGATCTGCATACCCAGCGTTCGGGCTACAGAAGCCTTCCGCCACCACCGTCACCCCAGAAAATGACTGGTTTTTGTTTGTTGTTGTTTTCTGATAGACTCGCAGGGAAACTTTTCTAGGGCGGCTGCGCATCCCTCCATCAGCGACATCCTCACAACATCGATGACGGCCCCCAGCCCTCAATCCCCGTCCACCTGGGGCGGGCGGGTGCGTCACACTGACTTAGATCGAAATCCCAGCACCTCACCTCCTCTTGTGAGACCAATTCGCCCTTCAGTTTTCTTACCTAAAATGTACATCGCTATCCCTACAATCGTTCGTTCTGTGGAATTCGCTATAAAGGGGAGGTATTCTCCCGCCTTACTGTACAGATGTGGAAACTGAGGTTCGGCGACCAGAATAATCGTTCATACTAATTAATACTAGTTAATATTATTAGCTACCATCCACTGAGCAGTTAAACGTCAGGGACGGTGTGGACACTTTACATCACCTCAACGACTTTTCTAGTAAACCCCTGTGGGGTGGATAACTTCATGTGTCCATTTCACAGGTAAGGAAACTGAGTCTCAGAGGAGTTAAGTTTCTTTCCCAGGACCACGGAATGAATAAGAAGAGGAACTGAAGATTCCAGAAGTGATAGTTCCTGGCTCTGCCACGAGTTTGGGTCACAGAGGGTCTTGGGAAATTCTTAACATCTTTGGGGTCACAGGTGCTTTGGAAATCTGGTGAAATTTGGACTCCCTCTCTATCAAGTCAGTACCTTCACATACAAATGCAATTCTGCTCAGTCTCAGAGGTGACTATCTCATGTGCTTCCCCCACTGCCTTGTGGGCAGACCTAGGAGAGACCCACTGGCCCATCCCAAGGAGGGGGAGGAAACCTTGCTTGCAGAAGCCAGCAAAAAGGAAGAAAAATCTAGAGAGATGCCAGAGAAAGAAAAAAGGGGGAGAAAGGAGTGAGATAGGCAGAAATAGAGGAGAGAAAGTAGGGAAAGCAAGTGAGAAGTGAGAAGCAGAAAGGAGCAAAGGGCTAAGAGAGGCGACCTTTAGGAGGGGTGTACCGGAAAGAAAGGGCCAAAGAGCGGCTCTGGATTTGTCTGAAACGTTTGGACCTTTTACAACGTGAACAAATTTGAGTGCCACTTGAGTAATAAATAGTAACTAAGAATCATTTGCAAGAAAGAAAGGAGACTGAGCATGGAAACAAAGAGGACAGAGGGACAGAGACAAAGAAACACTGCGACCAAAATTGAAAAGAACATGTAAAGTTAAAGAAATATTGAAAGATAAAAAAGAGATAGACTGAAGAGATGGAGAGAAATAGAAAACGAGAAAGATAAAGGGGAAAACAGACGACGGTGGAGCATTCTTCCAAGGCCCGTGTGGGTCCCTCTCTAGGTCTTGGCAGCTGCAGGTGCCCCCACCCCCGGCCCCGGCTGACCTGGAGAACCCGCTTGGTGAGGCCGGTCTTCTGCGCGAGCTGCTTCAAGTCCTTGGCGTCGGGATTGTGGTTAATGGCAAAGTAAGACTTCATGGTCCGAAGCTGGTGGTGCTTGAAGGAGGTTCGCATGCGCTTCGTCTTCTGGCTGCTGGGGTATGGCTGGTCGCGGTCCAGGTGCTCCGCGTCGTTCTCGTTACAGCTCAGTGCTGGGGGAAGGGGACGCAGAGTTGGCAAGTGAACCTCCTGACACCCTCCCCCCTCAACACACACAGGGTCCCAGGTTCACACCCACCCCACCCACCACCAAATGTTTCTACCCTCGGGTTCACGCTGCGTGGCAACACCATGCTGGGATGGGGATATTATCCTCAGTTTTACAAATGGGGAAACTGAGGCTGAGACAGGAAGTGACCTGCCCAGAGTCACTCAACTAGAAAATGTAGTATCCAGATTCAAACCCCTGTCTGTGAAAAACCAAAATACAGTAATAATGATGATAATGATGGCTACAACTTTTTGAGGGTTTATTCCACTCCAGATGATGTGCTAAAGGGGCTCTGCATGCACATTTTTTTTGAACCCTCAAAACAACCCCACGAGCCACACATTATTTTCCACTTTTCTCAAAGGTTGAAATTGAAACTGAGGCTCAGACGGGGACGTCACTTGACTGTGGACAGAGCAATGCAAGGACTCCAGGGCGCATACTCTTCCCATTTTCCCCTCCACTCCCCCGGGAAGCCCCCCCGCAGTGTCTAGGACAGGCACCGGGAAGGTGTGAATGACAGGGATTCTTTCATTTCCCCTCATCAGCTTCCACATCCCAAAGTACAAAACTCTCCCTGGACACTGAGCTGAGGGTCAGGAATTGCATTTTGTAGTTTAATCCTCACCACTGCCCTTTTGATTCACAGATTTGCAAATGGGGTAAACCAGTGTCAGGGAGGTTACGGGATCTGCCAGAAGTCTCGTACGTACGCAGAGTGCCAGAGTTCTAAACTGGAAAGGGGAGGAAGTTGGAGGCAGAAATTAACATGTATTAAATAATTACTGTATGCCTTTGGCTTTACATATATCATTGGACCTAACCAACAGTTCCAAGGGCTCGCTACTACTGTTTTCACTATTTTAAAGACAAGGAAACTGAAGCTCAGGGAAATCAAGCCACTTGCATATGGCCACACTGCTGGTAATGGCTGAGCCTAGTAACACTGGAGTCCTCACCTGTTTCCTTCCACTACACCATGAAGGGGGTGTGTGTGTGTGAAGACATGACTCTTTTGGGGAGCCTGTCCCCATCCAGAAGGAGTCCAGCCAGGACCTGGGTAGCCAATGCTTGGAAGGCATGGGGGATGTAGGGGTGGAAACCTTAGGTCTCTGGAAGTTTCTCCCCACCTGGTGGCTCTTCATGACATTGCAAGACTCCCCCCTCCCCCCAAGATCGCCCCATTACACCCCAAGCCATCCAACACACAAGGTGTTGCTTTGGCGAAAGCCTCCCAAAAGGTTCAAATTCGGTCCCCTAGAGTGGGGACTTGGGAAAATATCTCATTCCCCATCACACTCCTTCATAGGGTTCCCAGAGTTAGCAAATAAAACAACAAATAATTTTTTAGTATTAGTGTGTTCTGTGAAATATTTGGGACATACTTATATTAAAGAATTATTGTCAATCTGAAATTTAAAGCCAACTGGCAAACCTACCCCTGGAATATTCCAGCTCCCCTGATGACTTACCCCTTCCCTGTCCAGGTGAGTAGAAACCTCTTGCAGAAAGAATTTGCAGGACTCTGGTCTTGTCCCTGAACTTGGAGGTGCCCACTACGGACTAGCCTCCTAAAGACCCCTTCCCATACTCATCCAGGCACTCAAGTCCTCCACCAGGGATGCACTCCCACCGATAGAGCCAGGGTGAAGAATGAGGGTAGGGATCCAGCAATTTAAAGGGGATCAGAAGATGACTCAACCAGACCCACAGAAACTGCCCTGCACCTGAGGGGAGCAACCCTCTTTTTGCTTCCAGGCCCCAGCTCCACAGGGGAGAGGTGGCAGGCCTCCCCACGGAGATCTCTGGGCCCGTTCTCCTCCCAGCCCCCACCCCGGTCTTGCTGCTGTTAATGAGCTCCTTGGGGACCCGGGCGCCCCATACACCCAAGGGATGTGCCCCTGAGTGCAGCCTAGGTAGGAGGAGGAGGCTTGCAAAAGAAAAAGAAGAGAAAGGAGAGGGACAGATGTAGAAAGAGATAGAATGGAGAGAGAAAAAAAAAGAAGAGGAGCAAGAAGGGAAGATGGACAGGGTCAGGGAGAAGAGGGCAGATGGAGGAAAAGAAAGCAATGGAGGTGGGAGCACCAGAAAGAGACAGCTATAAAGACTGAAAAAGAAATAAGGAGAGAGAGAGAGAGAGAGAGAGAGCGCCTCAGAGGAAAGTGAGGCTAGGAAATAGGGGAAATATGTGGTGGGGAGACCTGGTGAGGGTACTGAATCCCAGGTCTGGAGGAGACCGGATCTCTACTGGGGAGCCCTTTTCCGAAGCCCTTACGGGCGGGCGGGGATGTAGAGAGTCAGGGGCCGGAGGGAAGAGGAGGGGAGGCGCCTGCCTGAGGGAGTGAGGCCGAGGCCCGGCCCCTTGGCCGGAGCTGGGGGCTGCAGTGGGGGAGGGAGGGCAGCGGGAGAGGCGGCCCCTGAACCCAGGTTTTGCGGATGCCCCAGACCCCCTCACTCCTGCTCCCAATGCCCTGGGCCGGGTCGAGACTCCCCAGGGTCGGATCCAGGGAGGGGCGAGGGGCCGAGGGGAAGGGGAAGACCCGGCTTTCTCCCTCCTTTTTTTTTTTTCCTCTCAATTAGGCCGATTCAATGGAGCTAAAGAGCTCGTAAAATCATGAATAATTTACTCGTGATCTGTTATTAACCCATCGGGTTTCGAGCTCTTGTCGCTGGGACTGAACCTGTAATCAAATCTGACTTCGCCTCATTTTACTAAAGACGAGATTGTAGGTTCAATTGTCTAAATAACGGATTGGCATCAAATCAGTAATTACACTGCCAGGCGTGCACACACACACAAAGCTGGGACTTGGGGAGGCCCCGGCGTCCGGCCGGTCCGCGCGGGACTCCCGCGGCCGTGACGCGCAAACCCCCGAGCAAACCGCGCAGCCGGGGCCCCGCACCGGCTCGGGCCGCCTTTTCCGCGCCCCTGGCCCACCGGCAGCCCGTTAGGGACGGGGGGTCGGGGGAGATTTCAGTTCCGCCTCCGGCCGGGGCAACACACTCGGACCAGCAGGGCAGCGGGAGGAGCGACGTGGAGGCCCCCGCCCCGGAAGGACTTTCCGACTCTGCGGCCCAGCGGCCCTGGCCGCCCTCCCTAAGCAGAGGGGTGGGCACACCGACGACGCCCCCTCCCCACTATGCCTGGGGCTCCCCACCCTTTAATAAAGCGCCACTGCTCCCCTGCCCGGCTAGCACCCAGACCGACGGTTTTGCAGAGTGGGTATCTCTGGGCCCTTGCGTGTGGGCCACTCTCACAAACAAGCTCGTGTATTCATAGTAAGAAACACACACACACACACACGCCCACAGACACTTGCCTGTGTACACATCAACCCGAACTCGCACTCTCTAGAGTCCTCTCTTTTGAGTCCAGGTCGCCCCACGGCTCACGCTGCGACCATTTCTCTCCGGCCGGTGCCGGGGTGCGGGATGGGGGTGAAGGGGTGACGGAAGCCAGCCCTGAGGAGGTCCGTCTGGGCCCGGCGTCGCCAGGGAGGTACCCCCTTTTCCTAATCTAGTCCCGGGAGCCCTGAACAAGCCAGCGGTACAGCCTTCACCCGCACGCTATACGCGGTTTCTGCAAGTACACGGAGTCCGGGCCAAGGCCGGAGACGCACGCTCGGGAGAGAGAAACTGATACCGGAACAGAGAAACGGGGAGACACACGCACAGATAGAGACAGAGAGAAAGGGGCTGGAGAGATAGAATTGAAAGGAATAAAGAAGAGGAGAAAGAGGAGCCAAACAGAAAATGCGGAGGTGGAATGAGTGGGAGAGTCTTGTAGAGGTGCCGGATCCGCAGAAAGCCTCCAGCCATAGCTCCCCGCTCGGGGCAGCGCGGCCTCGCTAAGGGAAGGCGGCCGAAAAACAGCAAAAAACATAAATAAATCTCTGTATCTTCAATTCCAAACCTGGCTCAGAACCTGCGTCCCCGTAAAATATAATCCCGGCTCCCCACCCACCATGCCCCAGGGCCGCGACGCGCGCGCTGCCTCCCCGCTGGAAGCCGACCCCACTTGGTAAACAAACGCGGCTTTGTTTGGGGGGCCCAACCTGGACTCGGTTCAGTCTTCATTTTCGGCGTAGCGAGAGGTGAGTGATGGAAGTTCTGGAAAGCGGCATCTCCAGGAAAACCTTTAACAAATCTTAAATCCGTCCGCCCGCCGCAGACCCGCCTGCGGCCACTTCACCATTCAGCAAAAGGCCTTTTCCTCCAATCTGCACACGCACGGAGACACACAACCCACGATCCTCCAAACAAGCAACTTCGATGAAGCGAACAGGGGACCCCCACAAGCCCTCCATTTCCCTCCTGGCGGTCTCAGACTCTTTAAGATCAAAATACCCTGACTTCTTCCCCAACGGCGCCCCCACCCCCACAGTTCGGGGGGGTTTTGTTTTTGTTTTTTGTATTCCCAGTTGTGCGTTTGACTGAAGGGAAAAGGAGGAAGAAAACAAAACCTCTCAAACTAATTCTTTGGTAAACGACAGAAGAAAATAATTGCAAATAAACTCTCTCTGCCTCGGAAGCCCGAGCAGCCATAAACCTTTCCGGGCCGACCAGACTTCGGGCAGATGTTGGTTCAAATTGCCGGGCCTCAGAACTGCGGCAGCTGTCCAGAGTAGGGAGGGTGCGGGGAGGTGGCAGAGCCTCGCGGAGAATAGCCTGGGGTTCTAAGACGCCGGAAATGCGAAACGAGCTCCTTCTTCCCCCGTATCCCACTGCCCCGGCGCGAGGCAGGCCCGCTCCAGTCTCAGCCCGGGCACTCGGTTCCGAGGGTCGCGGCCCTCACCTCAGCGCACCGCAAACGCCGGCAACTCGGAGAAAGTGGCCCGGCAAAACCGAGACCTGGCCAAGCAGGAGGGATCTGGCTGGGCACAACGATCCGCAACCTTTGCTCATGAAAAGCACTGGGACCCCAGTTCCCCGAGCCTGTCACTCTGGGGACGCTTCACCCGGTCAGGCAGCCCGCCAGACGGAGCACCGAGCCTCCGGCCACCACCGGCCCTTTCTCCTGGAGCCCTAGCCACCCTGGCTCACTTCTCGGCCGCCCCAACTCCCCGCCCTCAGCCGCACCAGCCCGGAGCCTGCTGGGTGTCGGCGGCGCCCTGCTTTTTCTATCCCAGCAACTTCCACCCAGTGAAGTGACTGGGGGGCTGGAGGTTGGCCCAAACCAAATAGGCGCTTCCAAAAAACCAGTTTTTCAGCGAGGAGACCCTGCATCGGACAGCGAGGGGCTAATACCCCCCTGTCCTCTTGTTCCAGGACCAGGGCTCACTGACCAGAGCCCAGGGGGTTAATGTCCCTTCCGCCCGGCCATCCAGGGCTTAAGGCCCGAGGATGTGGAGGGATGGAGCACACCCTATATGCCCAGCACACTGTATGTCCAGTACACAGATTCACTCCAGCTCCTTGCAGTCAGCAGCGCTCATTTCCCACAACCCGATCGCCGCCCGATGCGCCTCGCACTCACCAGCATTGTAGGCCGCCAGATCCGCCCCAGGGCCGGGGCTCTTGCGCTTCCTCGGCCGCCCTTTCTGCACAGTGCCCACGCCATTGTAGTAGGGAAGACCCAGCGGATTGGCCCCCGCTGCGCCCAGCCCCGCGCTCTTGGCCGCGGCGGCGGCGGCTGCCGCGGCCGCCACGTCGGCGTGGTTAAAATGAGCGGGATACTCGCCCTGCAGCAGCGCCTCGAAGTGCAAGCGGCAGTAGACCAGGCTGTCCTTCATACCGAAGTGGTCGCCGGTGGTCAGCATTTTGTTACACGTGGTGCAAGTGAAGCAGTTGAGGTGATAAACCAAGTCCCGGGCGCGCATCACCATCTCCGAGGCCGAGATGCCCAGATGGCAGCGGGCGCAACGCTGCACAGAGAACCGCCTGTAGAGACCATTGAGGAAGGGGCTGTGGGGGCGCACGGTCTGCCCTCCTCCCCACATCCCTCCTCCTGGTGCCGCTGCTGCCGCCAGACGCAGTCCTCCTAAAGATGGGCAACCCAGCCTTAGCTTGGAGGATGGGGGGAGTGGGAACTAGGTGTTGACCCAAGCCTGGATCTGGTCCTGCCCTGAAATATAGCTCCTCTAAACCATTTTTATGCCTCCAAAGGCTTTTACTTCACACAGAGCCTGCCCAAATTCTAGGAAAGCCTATGTTTGGGAGTGGCGCCAAAGTCCTCCACTTACCCCTTCCTCACCCTTTACCCTGCCTAGGAATCCTACAGACCTTTGTAACTTGGGAGAAACACAGAGATTAGGAGAGGGGGAAAGGGAGGAAGGGAGGAGGGGAGAGAGAGGGAGGGAGGGAGGGAGGGAGAGAGAGAGAGAGAGAGAGAATATAAAGAGACCCTAACCCTAAACCCAGAGAGAAGAACAAGCAGTGAGCCTGGAGCCTGTTAGTGATTCTGGTCCTTTAATCCTGGCCAGCTTTCATTCCAATCTCGCCAAAAGACCCAGAAATGCACCCTCTCCCCCAGCTCTCCCTTCAACTTTGCTCCACACCAGGCCAGGCAGCCTGCGTTTGGGGGGGCCTGTTTCTGCCACACCTCTGGTTGACCTAAAGAACTTCAAATGGAGATGGGTGTAAGGACCCCAGCCCAAGCTTATTTATGGCCTAAGGCCAAAGGGGATGACAGCTTCTGATTTTCTCTGGGTCCCTACATTTTAAGACCTTTCCCCAAACTCCCCAAATTGCCTTTTAAAAAAGGCTATCAGTTCCGGCTCGGAGAACAGGGCCCTGACCCAGGCATAGAGGGAAAGTAGAGGGGCAATACTGCGCCTGAGATGGAGGGTCCTGAGGGGCAGTGGGGCCCACGGTGGGGGCTACCTGTAGTAGTCTTCCTTGCAGTAGATGCTGCCATCCTTGCTGAAACAGGTGAGCTCTGACTCCAGGTTAAGCTTGCACTCGCAGCACTTGAGGCAGCGCATGTGCCACTGTTTGTCCACTGCCAGCAGGTAGTAGCGGTCCGAAATCTTGCCCCCGCAGCCAGCACACAGTGCAGCACGGTCACTGCTGATAGAAGGCATGGTCTGCGGAGGGAGGGAGAAGGGAGATGGCAGTGCCTGGGTCAGACTGCAGTCCCTCTGCTGCTAGAAAGTGGGCACCAGCAACTCCTTCTGTGGCCCAAACTAGCCCTAAATACCAAGGGGGTGCCAACCGAGAGCAGTACTGGCCCCACCCCAAGAGGCCCATATCCAGGCAGCTCAGAACACTGGCGCGCCCAGCACAGACCAAGCCAGCCACAGGCCCAGACCAGGCTTCCTGGCCTAGATAGTTCTACCGCCTTATTCTCTTACATCTCCCCCCTGCCCTTTCCCCAGAAAGGCTCAGGCTGTGTGCTGGGACCCAGGCAGTGGTGGCCACTCCAAGGCCTCCAGGAGTTCTCTCAACTCTTTTCAAAGGAGCACCTGGTGGGCCCTAAAAAGTGGGAGAGTGACCATTAAAAGTTATCCTCTACATGGATCCCTCTCCAGAGACTGACGGAGTCCCCTGACCCCCAGCCCCAGAGATCTCTGAATCCTCGAGCCAAAGGTTTAGGCCAGGGCAGGTTGCTGCAACAACTGGCCCCACTACCATCTCTGCCACACCTGCCAGGGTCCACTCCCAAGTGGGCATAGGCCGAGGGGCTGGCAGATGGTGAGTGGGGTGCAAGGGTACCCTCAAACTCTCCAGGTGCAGGACAGGCCCAACTCAAATACTCTCCTAAACAAACCGACACTCTGGGTTTTAACCAGGGAAGATGGGCTCAGGAGAGGTGACTGGGGCTGCCGTCCTCGCTCTAGGAGCAGAGACGCTTCACCCCTTCTCCCAGCCTCCTCCGGCTCTAAAGGTCATTTCTGGGCCCGGTTTGGGCAGCATCTCCTGGTTTGGCCTCCGGAGGTCTCAGGCAAAAACTGGCTATTTGGGGCTGGGCCGGCAGAGCCAGGTAAGGAGATCCGAATGGACTCTCTATGCAAGAGCCAGGCCTCGGAGCCTGAACTCTGAGGCCTGGTGGCCAAGTCGGACGAGCCAGGCCAGAGGCTGGGGACGCGATCAACGAAAAGAGCTGGCCTGGAAGACTTCTGCATCTGAAACCGCGCTAGGGTGGGAGCCCCGACAGCCCGCAGGCGGGGAGCGGCCCAAGCCGGCCGGAGCCCCGGCGCTCCCGGCTATTTCGCCCTTCCCTGGCGCCACGGGGGCGCCGCCAGCAGCCCAAGCTGAGTGTTTGAGGGGGACGCGGGGCCCGAGAGCCAGAAGTGAGAAGGGAGCCGCCCCGGGCCATGCGTTGGACTTCACTCCCACTTCGAGAGAAACGCTCTACTCTACCCTCCGGGTCCTAGATTTCAGTTTCAACCTTGTTTTCCCTCTCCGTCCCAATAGCGGGGATCCCCCTGAGCCGGGAGTTGCAGGCCCTGCTTCCTGCCTGCGAATCCCAGTGCCCAGTTCCGTGCGGCACGAAGGACGTTCCCCAAACTTCGGGGAGCTGAGATGCAGACCCGCCCGGCTCTAGCTCCGATCTCAGCCCCGATCCCGCAGCCTCGCGCCTACCGTCTCCGTGTCGCCGCGGTCGATGGCAGAACTGATGGCGGGAGCCTCGCTCTTGGCCCTGCGGTCCATCTCGTCGATGACCCCGTGCACCTCGGGGCCCGACAGACTGTGGAACAGCATCGCGGCGGAACCGGCGGGGCCGGGGGCGCGGCTCCTCCGCGGGAGGGCTTGCCCACCGCCTCAGCTGCCTGGCGCTCCCGGCACTAACGGGTCGGGTGCATCGCCACCGCGGCCCCGGCCCCGCCCGAGCTCGGCTGCGCCCCCAGGCCGGGCTCCGGGCCCCGGGCGCCCGCGGGCCAGGACGCCTCCCGCCGAGGCGCTGGGGCAGCTACATCGCGGGGCGCCTGGGCGGCGGCGCCAAAGCCCAGGTCACAAGGGCACGGGGCGGGGGACGGGAGGCGAGGGCAGAGGTCGGCGCCCGCCGCGGGAGCTTTCACGACGCGGGCATTGCCCGCCCGGCCTCAGCGCCCGGGGCGCAAAGCAGGGACACAAACTCTGCCCGGGGCGGCGACGGCTGCGGTCGGGACGCAACCCGGAGCGGCTAGGTGCCCGCGGCGGTCCAGCTACCTGGACCCCTCCCCTCCCCGGGGAGCACCCCCAGCCCAAGGCGACCCACTTGGGCGCTGAGTCGGCGACTGGAGTAGAGATTTCTCCGAAGCTAGCGAGCTGAGCCGAGCCACCGGGAGAATTGAAGAGAAGGAGGAGGAGGAAGAAGAGGAGGAGGAGGTGGAGGAGGAGGTGCAGGAGGAGGTGGTGGAGGAGGAGGAGGAGAAGGAGGAGAAAAAGGAGGAGGAGCAGAGTGGGAGGAGGAGCCGCCGGCCGCGGGCCCAGCCGCGCGCAATGCTCTCCAAGCGCGCGCCGAGCCCAGCCCCAGCTCTGTAGTCCGCGCCAGCCCAAGCCTCCGCGCCTTTTCTACAGCCGCGCCTGACATCACGTCCTGCCGCGGCGCCATTGGCCGCTGGGCGCCCCGGGCCCTGGCAGCGCGTGCTCCGAGAAGGCGGGAGACCCAGGAGGGAGGGGAGAGGCAAGAGGAGGAGAGGAGAGAAGAGATGGTGGTAGCTGGTGGGCGAGGCTCGAGGGAGGGGGAAAGAGGAAGGGAGGAGAGAGCGCGAGGTTTAGAGTTTGTAAGCTACGAACATTTTCCTGCGATTTCTTCGGGAAGGAAAATTAAACCCTTTCTCCCTTCCGTCTCCCAGGAAGTCGCAACCAGAGAGGATGCTCAAGGAGGTCTCATTCAAGTCTCCTCAGCCGAGGGGCAGGTCCCAGAGCCGTAGCCTCGGGCACCGGCTGGAAAGGCAGGGGATGGAAGGCCTGGGACAGAGATGCGGGCGCCTGCGGCCGCTTCCCGCCGACCTGGGCCTTCGCCCGGGCTCCGTGCCGGGGATTGCGGGCGCCGGCGGAGGCCTCCTGGGTACCCGCCTGACCCAGAGAGTAAAAGCCGGTGGGAGAGCTGTGACTCCCCGAGAGGAGGGCCAGCCGGCATCTCCTCGCTTCAAGCAAGCAAAGGCCCAATCTGCGACTCAGCGTGTAGCTCCTTTTCGCTCCTCTTGGTCTTTCTCGAGCCTAGAAGATTAGGGGCGAGCATGGCTTTAGGAACTCGGAAAGGCAGGTGTTCAAATTCTAGCTCTGCCATTTACATGCAATGTAACCTTATCCTGTTTCTGACCTTTTCAAAGGGGGACAAGAAGGTCCCCTCCACGGGGATGTAATGAAAAACGAAAGAGATCATAGATGTAAAACGCCTGGAACATAGTAGGCACTCAGCAAATTCTTTCCTCATTCCTTTTCTCTCTCCATCCCCACATCCTACTAAAACTTTCCCACTCCCGAAAATGCATTCGGCATCAGTGGGATTGTTAAACATCAGAAGACCACAGGCCCATTCTCTGCCGGCTGCACATACCATGAACTCAGACTCCCCTGTTGTCACGCACGATTTCTCCAAGGACCAACAACCCGGCCTGCCCTGAAAATCCCGGCTGCCACCCCCATCCCCCAGACTCAACCTAGAGTTACTTGGGGGGCTCAAGGGTGATTCCCAGGTGTGTGGTCGTGGTGGTGGGGGGGTTGGAAATAAAAAATGATTGTGGAGAAAAACTGAATGAGCAAGTCTGTTACAAGGTTCCCTTCTCCTAGGTCCGAGACCGTTTTGCAGGCTGGTTTGTCTCAGCTTAATGGAGAGGAGGATCGGTCTGAGTGACTTGTTTGCCAGGACGCGGTAAGCGGGAAACCAGGATCTCTGCGGTTTATCTTACAGATCACAGAGTCGAGGTGAGACAGTACAAAATCATACTTTCCACATGTGTACATAACTTTCAGACATAAATATATGTGTGTATGCAATGTCCAAGCACGTGCACCCGCGTTCGTGCGTACAAACGCACATGTTCATCTCTGTTGGGAAAAACACGGCCAGCACGAATGTACTGTTATGGTTTACACTTATGCATCAGGTATAAATGACTGGTGCCTGGCAGAAAAGTACATCTGCAGAGTGGTGAATTGCACTTATACTTACACTTGCGTGCTCGGGCAACTCGACCTAAATCCTTGCGTGCGCCGTGTTTTGCGTATTTGCAAAAACTCTGAAAGTTACAAATATGTGTGTACACGCTGAACGTGCACAGATGCCCCAACGCGAGAGAAGGACCATAAACCCGAAGACGCGCGTGCGCGTGTGTTCACACAGAAGTGTGCTTAGGCGCCTGCACACGGCCCGCGCCCAGGCACGCGGACGCCTACACGTACACACAGTCATGTTTTACTGACGCATCTGGGGCACTTTCTTTCAAAGAAAGTAGGGAATGAAAATGTAATCTGGGAGTCACTAGGGTTCATCTGGAGGTCGCCCAAGGGATAGGAAAAAAAAAGTTGTAACAACGCTGAAGTGTCTGTGCTTGGGTGCAGCTTGGCTCCTGGGCTGGATGGATAAAAAAAACTTTCGCGAGCTCAAGGGGCTGCGGTAGGAGCTGGGTGGGGAGGGGGTCGAGGGGGGTTTAGGCACTTCAGTAACTCTTGCCGTGAGTTTCTCAAGAATCGTGGAAACACTCACTGCCTTCATTGCACTGCACTCCCCCCATACCTCTCAAACCCATCCTTGGACCAACCACAAATTCACCGGCAGTCAGGTTTCCCGCCCGGGTGCGCCCGCCTCTTTCCTCAGGCTGGGACGCGCTCGGATCTGCGAAAGGCTCAAACGCTTCTCCCGCGGCTGCGCTGGATCCCGGCTCCCCGACTCCGGGTTCAGAGGCCGCTAACTTTGCTAATCTCCCACAGCGGCGGGGGGACTTCACGCAGCTGCTGAGCCCTGTCCGTGGAGACTAAACAAGGAGAGGAACAGGCTGTAAACACAGATCCTGACATGTGAGTGACATATACACGGTGCGAGAAGCCGCGGCCGAGGGAAAGGCGGGGGTGGGGAGGTGGGGGGGGAGCAGGCACCCACAGGTAAAAATGAGCTTTTGGAGACTCCTGAATCGGCAGCCCCTCGGCCGCCTTCCCATAGATAAGCGAAAGGAATCCCTGAGACCCCTGAACCTGCCTTTTGTGGGAGGTGACAGGTGAACGGAATTCAGGGCTGGCCACTCTCGCCGCTGCCTACCTCTCCACCATCTGCTTCCTCGCAGACAAGCAGACCGGGCGCATAATGAGGTAGCAGCCTCCAGCCGGCCACCGTGACTAACTCAGAACAAAAGCGCTCCCTCCACGCCTTCACCAACAAAGAGGCCACCAGCCCCAGCGCTCCCCGAAGGCTGCGGGGCTCCCGGCTGCCGGCTGCAGAGCTGCCGTGCGCAAACTTCTCGGGGCTCCCGGGGCTGTCGGCGCCACCGAGCCGGGGCCGCGGAGGGAGGAAACGCATGCCGCCCGGAGAAAGTGAGGCTGGGTCGGGCGGGGGGAAGGGGGGGCGCAGGGGAGCTGCCGAAGGAGGTTGATTGATCAGTGCGCTGTTCCCCGCGCTCTGTCCCGTTATTAGAGGCGGCCAAAGCAGGGCCACGCAATATCCTCCGAATCACCAACTAATTGACGCTGCAGGCAACTACTTCATTGTGCGCGCTGGTTTTATGTCTTCATAGCCGGTGATTGACAAGGTGTAATTAGTCATCTCACTCGGTGATAAACATGGGCACCCTCCTCCCGCGGCATCAGGCCGTGTGTACCAGCAGAGGAAGCGATAGTTGACGCTGATATACCATTAAATCAAAATGAAGACGTTCAGAAGTGTGTGTTTGCTGTGACGCTCTGATGGTTTATTTCTCAAATACGGCACCAACAGATTTACTTGATTTGCAAGTTAACTACAACATTAACTGGTTTTATTTATTTTGCCTCTTCTTTCCTCTTCCTAGGCAGGGATGTTGCTCTTGGAGAATGTGAAGACAGTTTGCTTCTTGACAAGCGAGCAAGCGCCCAGATTTTTGCAGCCTCTCTGAGTCTCCCCGGAGAGAAAGGCAGGCAGGGGAAACGCGGGATTTGGGAGCCACCAGGGAAGGATTTCGCCCAGGAGGAGCCGCTCTCCTTAGCCCCAGTCTCTCCTGCCTGGGACCCCTCTTTGGACACTGCCAGTGTATGACCTAAAGCTCTGAGAATGGTGTTGGGGACTGGGGTGGGGGGAGCCCCTTGACTAATAGCTGCGAAAAAGAAAGAGGCACAATGTTTCTGCCCTGCCTCCAAGCAGAAAGGACTGTGTTCTTAAAGAAGCTGTTGGCTGCAGTCTCGTGGCCAGTTGCCCCCTTATTCCCTGAGTAAATTGTAACATCTCCTGTCCTTTGGGCTTGCTTGCCCCAATCAGCAAATTATACTCCTTGCTCTCCAAAGTGGATCTTGCTCAGGGAAATATGTTTGTGTGTGTGTGTGTGTGTGTGTGTGTGTGTGTGTGTGTGTGTGTGTGTGT
>PVKY010000666.1:5318-42728 GCA_004027775.1 Bradypus variegatus
CCCCCCCACCATGAGGATGATGGCCGCCGGCGCGGTGCACGGCCTCTTCACGGCCTCCACGGCCCCGCAGCCGCCGCCGCCCCCGCCGCCGCCGCCGCCGCAACCCCAGCCTCCCCAGCAGCCGTCGCCGCCGCCACAGCAGCCGCCGCCGCCGCCGCAGCAGCAGCAGCCGCCGCCCCAGGCCCCCCCCATGGAGCCCGAGGCCCCGGATTCCCGCAAGAGGCCCCTCGAAACGCCCCCCGAGGTGGTCTGCACCAAGCGCAGCAACACGGGAGGTGAGAGGGGGCCGCGGCTTGGAGGGCGGGGGCGGGCAGCGGGCCTCGCCTTTCTCCGTTCTCCCCTCCGGGTCCCGCTGGCAGGTGCAAGGACTCTGGAGAGGGAAGGGGCGCCCCTCCCCGAGGGGGGGACCGATGAGGGAGTTGGGGAGGGGGCCGGACCCCCCCTCGCCGAGGCCCGGGGCTGAGAGCTTTGTCTGCGAAGAGAAGGGGTGGGGGGAGGGGGTGGTAAGTGTCCTTGGGGGGGGTATAGAGGATGGGGGGCGTGGGCCCCTTGGGGCGGGTGTCTCTGTGTCCTTGAGGGGTGTGTGATGTGACCCTTTCCGGGCAGGGGTGTTCCCCGGGCTTGCGTGTGCCAACGATCCCAAAATTGTGTCCTGGCAGTGGGGGGAGGGGCAGGGGAGAGGCGGCCTGGGACCCGGAGCTTCCCCGCCTCCTCCCCCGGGGGTGTCCTGAGCAGGGGTTGTCCCGGAGGCATCTGTGGGCCCTGGGCGGGACTGTGCTGGGGGACAGATGCCGGTGGGTGTGTTGGGTGAAATGGAGGAAAGGGTGGGTGTGTAAACCTAGGTGGGAGAATGTGTGGCTGGGACAGGTGTGTGTGTGTGTGCCCACATGTGTGGGCCCTGGAAGGCCTGGGTGTGTGACATCAGGGATCATGGCTATGACAGGAAAGAGGGGGTATGTGTAAGAGACGGGGCAAGGTGACAGGGGCTGGGATCCATGTTTGAGACCCTTGAGGGATGGTGTGTGACAAGAGTAGGTGTGTGCGAGTCACCCAGAGGGGGCTGTGGCCAAGTATGACACATGAGTGAGAGGGTGTGTGTGACATGCAAGGGGGTGTGTGGGGGATGCCGAGCGGGCCAAGTCTGTGTGTGTGAGCCATGAGAGGCTGTGTGGATAAGGGGAAGGCGGGTCGGTGTGTGTGACACAGGCATGCCCGGGGCGGGTTGACACTGGGCAAAGCTGGTGAGAGTGTGTGACAAGAAAAGGGTGTGGGTGTGACTCCAGAGAGGCTCTGGCTGGGTGTGACACATGGAGGTGTGCAACAGTGACATCAGAGGGGGTGTGTGCAACTAGGGAAGGTGGGTGTGTGATGAGGGAGAGGCAGGGGCTCTAGGTGAAACACACGAGGGCGTGCAACAAGGGAAGGAAGGGATGGGTGCTGGTGTGACAGGGCTGTCGCTGTATGAGCAGAGCAGGGAATGTGTGTATGGCACCCAAGGAGTGGAGAAAGGGAAGATGTGTGTGTGTGTGTGCGTGTGTAACAAGGGGAGGTGCGTATGTGTAATGGCAGAGTGTGACACAAGAGATGATGCTCTTTGTGTGTGACAAGGGGGAGAGAAAGAGTGTGTGTATCTGTGTGTGTGTGTGTGTGTGTGTGTAACGGCTGACTGACACCACAGAAGGCCTGTGGACAAAGCTGTGTGTGTGTGAGACAAGAGGTGCCACCATCATCCGAGCAACCTGAGGTGTGTGTCCCAGAGGATAAAAGGCAAGCGTGGAACTCTAGGTGTCTGACGCCGGCGGGGTCTGGGGGAGAAGCAGTGACCGGCCCCTCAGGGTTTATCCAGGTCCTTGGGGCCCAGCCCACTCACTCGCAGGAGGGAGACCCCAGAGCAGAGGAACCCCTTCCCGCAGTCACCTTGGCCAAAGTCTCTGCTTCCTCTGGCCTCTTCCTCTGGATGGGAGAGGGCTGGCCTCCTCCCTCCTCTTCCTCCCCTCCCAACCTCCCCCCTTCCAGGTGGGACCGGAATCAGGGACCCCTCTGCTCCTCCTGCCTGTGAGGGTGTCCAGCAGAAACTGGAGGAAAGGGAAGGTGGGGGAGGGGGGGAGGGAGTTTCCTGTCCTCCTTCCTGCTCCCCCTCCCCCAGAGCACACACACCAATGTGCCCCTGGCCGACTTCCTTCCCTCCTTCCTGCCCCACTGCCATTCCCAGCCCTCGGGAGAGTTGGAGACCCAGGAGATCCCTGAGCCCTGCCTAGCTGTCCAGCCACCCCCTGGGAGAGAGAGATCCCACCCTTCTCTTAAAGGGACAGAGATGCTGGAAATCTGATCACTCTGAGCAGCACTAGTAACAGCAGATGGAGGAAAACTGAGGCTGGGCCAGAGGAAGCCACTTGCCCAAGGTCACACAGCTCTTAAGGGGTTTATCTGACCCTGGGCTGCCTGGTTCCAGAGCTCAAGGACTTTAGCCACTGTGCTATCCTGCCTCCCTCAGTGGTGGGAAAACTAGGACGAGCCCTCAGGGACCAGCTCCTCCTGCCTCCTCTGCCTGCCCCCTTCCTGTGTACCCCTGGGAAACTGAGGCCCACAGATGCAAAGGGACAGGCCTCCATTTACGGAAACACTCAGGGACAAAGCTGTGCAAGGGTCTAAGACTTTGATCCCAAAACTTCTTCCAATAATACACCTCGATGGCTGTGAGGCCCTGCATCAACCTGGCTCTTTTTCTAAACCTCAGTTTCCCAATCTGCCAAATGGGGAAATAACAACAACTACAACAATAATAGGAATCGTAGCTACCAATGTTATTACCCATTGCTTTACATACCCATTGAATCCTCCTGGTACTCTGAGATCATCATCATGATCAATTATAATAGTGGTTAACATTTCTGTGCCAGGAAATATTGTGGAAAGTGCTTGACATGGATTAACCATTTAATCCTTATTGCAACTCTGTTACGTCACCCATCTTACAGATGGAAACAACGAGGCCCAGAGAGGTTAAGTAACTTGCCCCAGGTCAGTCAGCTATTTGAATAAGGAGGCTGCTTCCATGGTGTGGATAGATACTACCGTAAACCTGATTTTTAGATGAGGAAACTGAGATTCAGAGGTGAGGGACTTGTCCAAGGTGACACAGCAGGTAGCAGCAGAGCAGAGAGATTGAGCTCTTGCCCATGGTGCCAGCTCTTACTCCTTCCCCAGGGCTGATGGAGGAGAGGGTGACTGTTAAACTGGCTTTCCAGGCACCATGACTGGCTGGCAGATGCTACTGGCAGGAAGATGGGGCACTGAGGGCAGGGGGCCTTGTGTAAAGAGGCTGGCTGGAAAACCCAGTTAGGGGCTCATTGGAGAAATAAACAACCCCAGTCCGGTGGGGCTGTAACCCAAAGAGTGTGCCCCCTGAGTACAGATCATAACTCTTAAGCTGCAACTATAATGCTCCCATGCACTCAACTGTATTCTCACCTCCATCACCCCCAAAATGATAGAAACAGCCAACACAGACACACACACACAAATCACATCTCAAACAAAACTTAAACTAGCCAGGCCTTGCTCCCTCTCGAACACAAGGACAGTGCCACCATGGTTGAGAGCCCTAGAGTAAGATCTTCTGTATTCATATCTTGACGCTGCCTTGTGTTTGGTGGGAGGCCCTCGGGCGAGCTGTCTCCCCACTCTGAACCTCAGTTTCCTCATCTGGAAAATGGGGACCAAAAGACCTACTTCTCTGGGTGGTTGTCTGGATTCATTGAGACTATGTATGTAAAGCACATAGCGTAATGCCTGGCAGATAGTAAGCGTTCCACGAACAGTAGCTGCCGTTTTTTCATTATTATTAGTGACACTAAGTATGTTATAGACCTATTCCGCCATCCAATGGTGATTTGCTCCAAGGGAATCATACCCCAGTCACCTTTCTCTCACCCAGAAGCAGTGTCACAACTCAGAGTCAGCATCACACCTTGGAACATCTCACATCCCCACGAGGCACGCTCTGGTTGTATTACATTTCTCACACGCACAGGCAACACTGTCATTCACATCAGGTGTGTGATGTCTTTCCCCTCCTCAGTGGTACCCCTCCCACCCCACACCCCCATCTTTCTTCTTTCACTAACATTACCACACTCTCTTTATGATCTCCATATTGCACCCCAGCCACCTCACACCCCCTCCATAGAACACACCAACTCTCACCTCCTCAACCCTCAAACCTAGAACACACCAAGCACATCACACCTTTGGACAGTAGATACCAGGAGTTTAATACCCCAACTTTGGTCACACACCCCAAAAGCAACACCTGTACAACATACATCCTTTCAGCTCTACCTTTGTCATAAGTGACTGTCCATGCCCACCCCAGATCAAAACCACCTTTCAGGGTCAACTCTTTGACAATTAAAATTGTCTCTCCTATGACAGCACCCCAAATATCTTGGGTAGGCAAAAACTCTTTATGGACAGAGGGGTGTTGGTTGATTTTGGAAGCCTGCAGAACCATTTCTAGGGGTCAACAGGGAGGGGAGACTAGAGACTTATAGTAACTAGAAGGGAAAGGGCAACCCCTTCCCAAGGTGAAACTACTTGAAATTGCAGCAAGAGGGAAACAGGTAAATCAGAGAAGGAGTTGTCATTTTTGGGCCCTGTCATTGGACAGAAGAAGCTGCCTGAATCCCAAGAGAAGAGTTAAGAGCAGTGGGGAGTGGGGGATGGTATGGAGTTCTTGCATCTAGTCTTTCCTTCAATGGAAGGAAGAGCTTTCTCACAATCAGAGCCTCAGTTATTGGGAGTGGCCAATGTCTGGGGGCTCTGGTTCCATCAAGGTCACATGTCTGCCCCTGGTGGCAAGGAAGGCTGGGACATAGAGCACTGGCTTCTTCCTGGGGGTGGTGGGACACCCCAGGAGGAAATGCCCCTGAACAGGAAGGCTGTGCAGAAGATTCTGGAGGGAGCAGAGTGGATCAATGTCCACAACGGGGACTCCTGGCATGTAGGGTTCTGAGCTTCTGCAGTCCAGAGGTCTCAGCTGCTCCCCTCAATCAGAGACCCCCTGAGGAGGGGCCTCCAGAAGCCAGAAGCACCTGAAACGAGGCCTGACACGTAGTAGGTGCTGACACATAGTAGGATGGAATCGTTGGAGGAAGAGAGGGAGGAAATACTGGTACAGAGCAATGTAAGAAGGGCAAACTTAAAGATGATGGCGAGAGCAAGAAGGGAGATGGAGAGACTCTGAGGCAGGAGAATAGGGAGCAGGGAGAGGACATCCTTCCTCTAAGCAGAGAAAAGGCTGGAGCTGGGTGACAAAAGATGTGGGGTCTCCCCTTCCTCTCTTGCCTCACAACAAAACCCCCAAACCTTGGAGGTTCATTTCTGAACACTGTGATAAGCACTTTACTTGCGCTTATGTGGTGGGTAAATATTAGGGACAGTGATGATGATGATGATAATGACGACAATGATGATCGCCAACGTTTCTTGAGTGCGCTACATGTCTGGGAACCCTCTAAATACTTAACAGTTAATCATTAATTAATCACAGTAACCCTATGAGGTAGTGCTATCATGTCCCCGATTTTACAGATGAGAAAACTGAGGCCAAAGAGGCGAGGCAACTTTCCCAAGGGCACCAGCCTGTCGGGCACAAAATTCAATGCAGTCTAGGACTGTTCCTGCCATTTCATACTGAGATTTTTGGGCAAAGCCTGGGGAGATATGAGAAAGGGGCAGAAAGTGGGGGGCAGGGAGCAGATGAATACCTTCCTTCCACCCTCTACCCTTGCGAGGGAAACCAAGGAAGAGATGCTGGCTGGAAGGAGGGTGGGGAGTAAAGTCAAGAGAAAGAGGGGGCAGCAGAAACCAAAGGATTAGTGAGAATTCCCTCCCCATCTTTCTGAGCCTTCCAGAGATGGAGAGCCAGTTCCCCTCATCTCTGTGACAAGTTTAGGGACAGAGAGGAAGAAAGTGAATTCAGAAGGGGGCCCCATGATTGATGGGAGGTTAATTACCTAATAGGCTTAAGGTCTGATTAGGCAAATTTAAGAGGATTGCCTTTGGCTTGGGAAACCCCTTAATTCTGGACTCCTCCCCAGGCCTACAGGGCCCCGGTTCACCCCTCAGCCCCACACTCTCTTCTTAACACATCCAGGAACCCAGAGCCTTGAATCTTAAGGGAATAGACCGTGGTGGGCAGGGCTCCTGGTCCCCTGTCCCCATTTTTACTGAGCCATACCTCTTTTATCTGCTCTGTATGTTGGGATTTCATGTAAGACATCGAAAATAGGCTTCCCTTGCTTAAAGAAAAAAAAAAGTTGAAAAGCTGTTGGCAGAGAGTTTAAAACCTTCAGCTTTGGAAGCCCAAGGGCCTGGCTTCTCCCATCCTTTTCCCCAATGTTTGTGGCGTTTATGCCCTGCTGGGCACTGTCCCCTGGGACGCAGGCTGGCTCCCCTGAAGTGGACTCCATGAGGCAGCACTCTGAAGGCTTGAAACGGGGGGATCTCTTCCATCCTTGGGGTTCAGGGATATCATCAGAGAAGAAGCAAACTTTGAGGAGGGACAGGAGGACAAGAGGAATTCACTGAGGGTGGGGAGTTCCAGGCCAAGGCAATGTGCAAAGGTCCTGAGGTAGAAGGAAACAGGGAACGTTTGAGGAACAAAAAGGACAGTGTGTCTGGAATCCATTGAGGAAGATGAAAAAGTGAGGCTGGAAAGGAGAGCAGGGCCAAATCACAAAGTGTCTTATACCGAGAAGGCTCCAGAATTTTTACCATGAGTGACTTGGGGCAATGGTTTGATTAGGAAGTAGGAGGAGTTAGAGGCTTGCCTTAAGTCTGCACCAAACGAGTGCTATCCACATGGCCAATAAAACATTATGGATTCATAACAAAGAATAATCAAAGCCCCATAACACCCTTGGCACCAGCCTGAGGCCTTCTGGCCCCCCCTCGTGCATGTTGCTCTTTAGCCACCAGCAGTGGAGGGTGTTAAGCAAGGGAGGGCCAAGACTGAATCAGAAGTGGGTTTGAAAATAGCCCAGCAGCTGTCTGGATGTGTGACCTTGGGTTGGTACCTTCACTTCTTCATGCTCCTCTGTGCCTCAGTTTCCTCTTTGTGTAAAAATGGAGATCATTCCACCCACCTCACGCCAGGGGGTTGCAAGGAATAGAGATCAAGCTTGCAAAGCACTCAGCACAGTTTCTGGTCAATAGGGAGTGTTCAGAACATCTCCAGAGGCCAGCCCTTCTCACCCCTCCTTCCTTCCACCCATACCCAGCCACTGTCACCTCCCACCTGGACCACCGATATTGCCTCCTCATTTGGCTCCCAGCTTCCATCCTCACTCCCCACACCATTCCCTCAGGGTTGCCAGAGGGATCCTGTTGAAACAGTCGTGTCCCTCCTCTGCTCAGAGCCCTCCTGTAGCTCCTGTCTCACTTGGAGTAAAAGCCAAAGACCTCACTTTGGCCTACAAGACTCAACATAGGCCTCCCCTCACCCCCTACCCCAGGGCTTTTGCACGTGCTCATCCTCTGCATAGCCACATGGCTCAGTTCCCTTCCCTTCTCTATAGCCTGGGCACAGTCTATCACAATGGTTAAGAGCATGGACACTAGGGCCAGACTTCCTGGGTTGGGTCCAGAGCTCGGCTCTGTCACCCACTAGCTGTGAGAATGTGGGCACTTTCTTCACCTTTGTTCCCTCATCTGTAGAATGGGTTCAAGAAATAGCACATCCCTCCCAGACCGGTGTGAGAATGAAAGGAGCTGGTATTTGTAAAGTACTGGGAACAGGGTCTGAGGCATATTAGCTGCTGTAAATGTCTGATAAATAAAGAATGGCACATTGTGGCTCTGGCAGAATTCTAACGTGGCACCACCTCCACTCCCCATCCCCTTTTCCTGCCTCTCTTTGTTTTCTTAGTACTTAGCACCATTTGACATAAAATATATTGTCCGACTCCTGCTCCAGAAGAATCTAGCCCTGTGAGCTCTTGGCCGAATTGCTTAAAACTCTTTCGGCCTGATCTGCCTCTTTGGCCTGCGAGAGCAGGAAGCTTTGTCTGCTTTCTTCATGGCTGGTTGGCTAGAATGGTGCCAGGCATGTAGCAAGTGCTTAGGATTTGTCAAGTGGTGAATGAAGGAGTGAGTGAAAGAAGATCATTGTTTTCCATGTTGAATATGAGTGTTTGGTGTATCCCTTACTGCCGCCTCACGGTCATTGTTCCCGTGTGTAACTGTGGGCCCCGCGGTCCCCTGCACCCATCCCCTGACTGCCTTCCACCCTGTGTGCCCTGCAGAGGAGGGCGAGTACTTCCTGAAGGTGCTGATCCCCAGCTACGCGGCGGGCTCCATCATCGGCAAGGGCGGGCAGACCATCGTGCAGCTGCAGAAGGAGACGGGAGCCACCATCAAGCTCTCCAAGTCCAAAGACTTTTACCCCGGTGAGCCCGGGGCCTAGGACCCTTCCCTAGCCACCCCCTCCCTCCCATCAGGGCCCTGGATGAGAAGGAATGGCTGCCCTAGGGGAAGTGGGGGTCTCCCCTCCCCCTAAGGGGACAGAGCTGCCCCCAGTCCAAGGGGACTGGTCCAAGCAGATGGGGTGGGGGCAGGGCCAGACAATAGGGATGTTGCATATGCATGAGCTCATTTGCATGATGTGCTGGCAGATGTGCCCCTTCCCACACACCTGCCTCCTCGGGTCAGTTGGAGGAGCTAGGGGGAGGAAGGCAGGTGTCGGGGGTCCCCCGGGGCTTGAGGGCCAGCCATCCATGCTCTGCACACACACACATACCCTACTTTCCACCCCCCCTTCCCTTCCCTTTGGATTTCTCTGATGCCCTTCTTGCCCAAAGTAAGTCTCGCTGTTTTTCTCTGTCTCTGTGTCATTCTTTATGTATCTCTTTCTCATTCTGCTTTGGACTTTCCCAACTCTTGTTCCTTTAGTCTCCATTCCCATCCGCCTCTCTCTCTCTCTCTCTCTCTCCTCTCTCTGCCTCTCTTTCTGCATCTCTCTCTCATCTCTCTGTTTGTTTATCCCCCATATTTTGTCCTCTGACTCTGCCATCCCTGTCTTTGCAGCACTTTCTCTCCCTCTCGCCTCCCCCCTCCTTCCCTCCCTTTCTGTCTTCCTCTCTCTCCCCCCCTCATCTTTTGCTTTCCCTCCCCCACTCCTATTCTCCCACATTTCTTTCTCTCATTCTCTGAACTCTCTGTGTCCTTTAGTCCACCCAGAAAATATTTAATCAGCACCCCTCCATGAGCTCATTCTCGGCTGGGGATACCCCTCATTTCTTCCTGCTGCTTCTTACCCATCTCTCCCTGCTTCCCTATATGTTTCTTTTTTGCTCCTGTCTTCAGCTCCCTTGTTGTTTTTTGCCTCCTTCAAACCCAGCCCCCTTTCTGCCTCCCCTCCAGCTTCACCTCTCTCCCCCTACAACCCTACTGCCCATAAAATTGTCAAGGCTCCTTCGCTATCTCTAATCCCCCTCAATAGCTCTCATACCCTCCGTATCTCCCTCCCAAGGCCAATGCCCGAGCCTCAACCTCTCGGAATCCACAGAAGGTCCCCTGAATGGCATCTTTGGTCCCACACTCTGGTTCTAGCTCATCCTTAATCCCCCTTGGAGTTTTTAGGTCAAACAGCAAAGCTGGAGCCCAGGGTCAGGACACATTCACTCTCCCCCCACCCATTCCCTCCCTCCCGCCATCTCACTAAGCAGCTTTGGCAAAGGGTTTAGAGAAGAGTCCAGGCTACCAGGCACACCCCTGCCTCGTCTCTTCCACCCTGGCCTAGTTTCCCCCACACCCCTCTAGCTCACAAGATACAGATAAGACCTCTACTTGGGACATTCATCCTTGCCCCTGGATCACATTCCATGACATCAGACACATCATCCCCTCCTAACTCAATGGCACACCCCACAGGCCAGGCAGTGGGGAATGCCAAAGACAGGACAGTCTCGGGTTCTCAGACACGCAGTATGAGCCAGCATCCCTCCCCTGTCCTGGAACCTGTGCCAGACCCCATGCCTGCTCCTGACATGGAACTTCCAGAACACATAGCATGTGCTCTCTCTTGACTCAGAGATGCAGGACATCCTGGTCCTGTCCCTGGGACCTCCCAGGACCCACAGGAACACACTGTCACTCATTCATTCAACATGCATTCTCTGAGATGCCTCCTTTATGCTAGACCTGGGATGGGTAGAGTGGGGGACTCTGAAGTGACTGAGACAGCCCCAGTCCTGTCACATGGGTGTCACAGTCCAGTGGGGGAGACAGACCCAACACCAGTGATGGCCTGGACTGGGCAGTGCTGGGGCAGGGGCACCCAGAGAAGGATGGGAGCCCAGAAGGATAATGAGAGTGAGCTGGGTAAAGATCAGGGAAGTTGCTCCAGGAAAACAAGAGCATACTCAAAGTGCAGTGTGGCTGAAGCATAGATAATAGACGAGAAATGACAGTGGGGAAATTGAAAGGGTCCTCCAAGCCTGGTGAGTACACAAACACACATGCACACACATATACACATGAACATACACACACATACAGACATATACACAAACACAGATATGTACACACAGACATATACACACATACACATGAACACATATATAAACAAACATACACAAACACACACAAACATACACACACATGCACAAACACACAGACATATACACACATACACAAACATACATATACACACAGACACACACGAGGTGCTTGTGTGTCTACTACATGAAACAAAAACCCACCTGGCCCTAAACCCTGAGGTAGGGGCTGAGATGCAGCAGAACACACAAAGTGTGTCCCCTCCCTGGTGCAGGAACCCCATAGCCCCAGATTCAATCCTTTCAGGTCATACATGGAGAAACTGAGGCCCCGAAGAGGCGGGAACCTGCCAAAGGCCACACAGACTCCTCTGTTCATCTTTATTTGTATCCTAGTGACTCTTCAACTCCCTCCGATTTGGAGCATTTGCCAGTCACTCCGGACCCTTCCCCCAGGAAAAAAGCACGGCCACACGCATGATTTTTTAATATTATTGATTTATTACATACTTGTACCAGAGTGCAAAATCATAAGCGACTGCTTAGTAGATTCACTCATATTCTTTTTGAATCTCAAGAACACAAAAACAAAACAGCCGTCCTCTGATGCCTCCTCCTCTCCCCTCTACACACATAAAGCTAATCACACCACACGCCCAAAATTTAGCACCGGGCGGGGCAGTGGTTGAAAGCACAGACTTTGAAGCCAGACATCTGGGTTCAAAACCCTGGTCTTGCACCACTGCCCAAGCGAACTTGGACAGACGCTTCACCCTCTCTGTGCCTTAGTGTCCTCAGCAGTAAATCACGGATAATTATATTGCTTGCCTCATGTGTTAAGTGAATTTATATATGTAAAGGGCTTAGAATGGCGCTTGGTGCGTGGAGTTACGTAAGCACCAACTGTTACTATTAGGAAGCCTTTTGGAGTTTAACTGAGCCCCACCTCCACTCTCAAAGCCTCTGTGGACCCCAGGTTAAGAATTACAAGGAGGGGCTGGTGGTCCCAGGCTTCCTGAGCTGGAAGGAAGCTGAGCAGAGACCAAGAACCCAGCCACTTCAGCCAGGCTCTCTCTGGGGCTTCCCCTCCCCACCCCCACCCCCAGTTCCCACCCTGCCCCACACCCTTTCCTATTTACACCCAGACGGAGGCAGCCTGCAAGCTGACTCACCCTTGGCGCAGACCAAGCCATTGTTCTGGGAGAGGGGGGAGGAAGGTAGTGGCCCAACGCGGGTGGGGGCTATCAGCCACAAAAGTGACCCACAGACAGTGACACCCAGACACATGGCGAGGCTGGAATGCTAGGCTGGAGACTGGCAAGCGAGGGGCAGGGTCATGGCACCAGCATACTGCACCAAGACGCTTGCCGGATGCTGCACACTCAACCCTTGAGTGTCCCGGACACACCGGCCCACGGAACTGGCCAGTGCTCCAGCCCTTTCACAGACCAGGGAGCTAACCAGGTCCTGCAGGCAGAGTCCCACCCAGGGAGGGACACACACACACACTCACACTCCGCACACGAGACTCACCCAGGTTCACCCCGGCACTTACATGCTCACTCCAACCAGTCATGATAGAGCCTTGCTTGTCTTGTACTTAGACACACAAATACACAAGCACAGAGCCCTCCAGTCTTACATACTGACACATGAGTCTGTCTCTCTCTTACACACACACACACAGACTCACCAGTCAGTCTTGTCTGTCTCCTGTACACACACACACACACATATGTATACCTACCACACATCAGTCATCCAAATAATCTTACAGACACCTAGAGGGGTGTCTTTCACACACATGTGCACACACACACATGCAGACAGACAGACAGACACACCATCCTATAGATTCAAAGTGAGTCATGAGCCTCAATGCCAATTAATGAGGTTCTTTGTTTCTTTCTCTCAAACCCTCACGTACACTCAGCTCAGTCACACAAATAATATACACAACCCCAGTCATCACAGTGAGACCCAGAGTCTTGCCCACACACAAGAGTGCACACAAATATCTTTACTTGAATCAGAGTGTCGCACAGTCTGTTCACATCTCAGCAACTCCCGCTCTTTCTCTTACCCGCACAAACACAGATAAAGATAATCCAGCCGGTCCCACCCAAGTACACACTTTTATGCACACATGCACACACACATCAGTTAACCAAATAGCCTCACAGAGAGACACACACTGGTCACAGTGTCACCCACAGTTTCTCTGTCCCACACACGTGCATCCCAGCATCACCCAGAGTTGGCATCTTCCCCCTGCCCCTGCCCCACACACAGAAGTGAGAAGGATGCCTGGGTCAGAACTGCAGCCAATATCTGGAGAATCCCCAGCAAAGGCCTCCACCCCCCACTCCTTTTCAGGTCCCCCAGTCCCCACTCCTCCACGCGTTGCCTTTGACCCACCCTGCTCTCCCCTCCCCACACCCGTGCCCCCCCACCTCTGAGTCCTCCATCTGGAGGGTCCAGTCCTCTCTTTTGCCTTCCACACCCCCCAGCCCTCCCCCATCCTCTCCAAAAGCCCAGAGGCCATCAGCGCTGCAGGCTTTCAGGGTTTGCCATGGCAACGGGGCCTCGTCCTCGTCCCCTTGGGGGTGGGCTGAGGACCCAGCCAGCCAGACCGATAAGGGGGGTCCAGTTACTGTGGCAACCGTTGCAGGCCTGAGCTCTCTGCTCCTAGAAGGGGGTGGTGGTGGTGAGTGAATGGTTGCCAGAGCAACCGGGAGCCCGCAAGGACTGGGAAGAGGCAGCTGAGCCCTATCTCCCCCTTCCTAGAGCTACTGTGGGCATCGCAAAGCACTTAAGCATCATTCTTCTATCTCCTGGGGTTGTTTTAGGGGAGGGAGATGAAGTGCAGATGATAAAACAGGCTTCCGCTCAATCTCCAGGCTGCCCAGGGGAACCCTGCCCAGTGCTCAGGCTCACCGTGGGGCATAGGGTTGGTCGGGTCCATACTTGGGACCTCAGTTTTCCCCTTCCTTAAATGGGGCTTGTCTCTCAGGAATGTCCTGTCTGACACATTTGCCATCTTTCTCCCTTGCTCAACAGGAACCACGGAGCGGGTATGCCTGGTACAGGGCACAGCAGAGGCCTTGAATGCTGTGCACAGCTTTATTGCCGAGAAGGTCCGAGAAATCCCACAAGCAATGACCAAGCCTGAGGTGGTCAACATCCTCCAACCCCAAACCACAATGAACCCCGACAGAGCCAAGCAGGTCAGCTGGGGCAGAGACTGGGTTTCTGTAAAGCTGGTGAGGTTCTGGAGGAGACACTCTTCCCACATCACTGGATTACTATCGGGTTGAATGGGATAGTGCCTATTAAAAGTTTACAAGCCACACATGTTAGTGTAGTAGTATTATTAGGGAGACAGCCCTAACGATATAGAAAGGACTCCAGAGTGGGTTTGATTCAGAGGAGTGAAGTCTGGGAGCAGTTGGACCAGATATCCACCACCACCATATCCCTGCTTCTTTGGATTCTGTAGATCCTCTTTCTCTTCCACATCATACCATTGTCTCTCTGGGCACCCTGCCTCCCACTTCCTGTTCTCGCCGGAAGTGATCTCAGTGACAGCCCAGCCAGCTCCAGCAGAGTTTAGAAATGGTCTCTCATACTCCCTCCACCTATTAATTATTGTATGTGGGTAGCCACCATTTCGGAAAAAAGGACCGTTAGCGAGAGAGGGGGCGGATTCCGCTCCTACACAGCCCCTTGTAGAAAGGGATGGAAGGGGGAGGACAGCGCCTCTCTGTTGCCTCGGTTACGGGGAAGAGGTGGTGTAGGGGCGTGGCAGAGACCCGGCCAATCGCTTCCCGGGCCTCTCTGGTTGCCATGACGACGGAGCAACCTGGGCAGGTGGGCTCTCAGCAACGCCCCTCGCAGAGCGGCCCGCGCTCTTGTACACATGCGCACTCGATGCAAATGGAAGAGAAACGCCGCGCTGGCGGGCAGGCCACTTACTTGCAAGGGTTCCTTAGCCTCTGCCTAGCGGCAAAGACAGGAGAGTCGGCCTTGGGGAAAGGGAAATGGAATTCATGTGTCCTGTCCTTGACCTGAGATGGGAAGGGGTCTAGGGTTACCCCAAGCTCGTGGGGAAACGGTGGCGCCCTGGAGGAGTGCTGCCCCGCGGATCGTTCCGAAAAGGAAGGCGGGCTCCCGGCGTGGACCGCGGCTGCTGTCCTTGGTGCTGAAGCGTCTCTGCTCCTCGCGCCCCGACAGGGCTTTCGCTAATCCCTCCCCACCAGCAAGCCACAGTTTACCCCCAGCTTACAGCGAGGCGAGACATAGTTTTTTCCCCCTCTGCCTTGGTCGTGGCCACAAGGGGCTCTAAATTCATCAAAAGTTTGTGGTTGTTGTAGGGAAAATGAGGTCAGTACCATCTGTGCCTGGGCCTTCTGCCCCACCCCTAATCCGCAGGAACTCTCAGCTAGTAGAGACAAAAGGTGACAGGATCACATGATTTATCCTCTGCCTGCTTACCCGGGGCTCCAAAGAGTGAGAGACAATGGTTGAAGGCTCCTGCTTAGGAGTCAAATTTTAAGTTGAATTCTGCTCTGATAAGTCTTACCTGTGAAACCTTGAACATGTGACTTGATTTCTCCAACTCTCCTTTTTCTCATCTGTAAAATGGGATTCATTAGGCCACTTACTTAAGGATGGTGGTCAGTGTTCCTTGATGCTTGAAAAGAACTTAGCATGCATGTCTAATGCATAGAAAGTTCTCCAAAAATGTTAGGTGTTGTTATTGTTATTACTGAATTTTCAAGTCAGGAGATAAATATGCTCCCCTTTTTGCCTTGGAGTCAACGTGTTACTCTAGGCCTTCTTCCCTACTCTAGGCCTCAGTTTCCTTTACTGTACAGTGTGGCAGCTGGGCCGAATGAAGGATTATAAATTGAAATGCCTACAGGATCCAGAAAGGTAGCATAAAGAGTTAAAAGCCCTTTGGCTAGGAAATGTCATCCCTAAAGGGGCCAGTTGCTACCTAGCTCCAGTTCAGTACTTTCCCTTAGGGAACATGGACATAGTTTCACCATATCTTCCAGATTTTTCAAAAGAAGTCAGAAATATTTAAATCAACTGATTTTAAAAGGTTGGCTCAATTTTTAAAACACAATGTAGGCCAAAGAAATTATGTTTGTGGGCTGGCTGTGGCCAGTGGGCTAGACCAGTGATGTTCATCCCTGGCTCAGATGACATCTGAGTCATCTCAGTAGCTGAAAACACATATTCTTGGGTCCTAGCCCAGAGCCACTGAATCAGTATTTTGAGGGATGAGGCCTGTGAATCTGAGCATGGATTCTGGCCTGAGATCAGATCTTGGCTCTACTACTCACCATCTGTGTGACTTTGCGAAAGTTACTTAACCTCTGTGTGTCTTAGTTTCCCGATATATAACTGTGATAATAATATACCTACCTGGGAGGTTGTTACAAAGATTAAATAAGTGACTATACGAAAGTCTTTAGAAAACTTCCTGACAAACAGTAATCACTATGTTGGCTATCATTGCTACTTTGTGGTGGTTATTATTACTTGAAAATCTCCACAGGCTTGCACATCACTGAGGAGAATGGTCTCTTGGTCTCTCTGGTTCTAAAATGCCTGTGAGCTGTGGCTCTGTGATTTCAAGATTCAAAGCATACATTGTTCTAAAATTCTACCGTTCTAACATATTGGGACCCCAGGCTTCCACGAGTCTGTGCCTGCAGTTCTAACATGCCATGCTTCTCCAATTCCGGGTCTCTCACAAAGGCAGCTGCCATTTTTTGAGGACTTCTCATGTGCCAGGCACATTACCCACTGAATCTTTCTGATAACTGTACATGGTATGTGTGGTTATGCCAATGTTGGAGATGAGGAAACTGAGACACAGAGAGGTGAAGTCATTTGCCTGAGGTCACACAGTTACTAAATAGCAAACTAAGATTTAAAACTTGCTCTGTTGAAAAAATAACAGCAATGACCCTGCAGCTAGCAGTGGTTCTGTCATCATAGCCAACACTGACAGGGTGAATACCAGGAGGCAGGCCTCCGGAATCTCAGTGAATACTTGAAAAACATATGGATCAGGAATGATACATCTATTTTAAAGCTGTGGGAAAAGAGGCTCAGAGAAGTGAAGTGACTGCCTGAGCCCACCCAGCTAGAAAGGGGTAGAGGTGGGACTTTTTTGAGATCTATTTTTTCCCCACATGATTAGCCAGATGTCTCCAAACCTTTTCTTGGATAATCCATCCTTTGCCCCCTGCTCTGAAATCCTGCATCACACACTAAATATCTTTTTGCTCTTAGCTCTGGGTTTTATACATACTGTTCTAGCTCCTTGACTTATCAGGCTGTTCTTTTTTTCTGGTTATTTTTTTTTTCAATAACAGCTTTACTGAGGTATAATTCACATACCATAAAGTTCACCATTTTAAAGTGTACAATTTAGGGGTTTTTACCATGTTCACAAAGTTGTTCATCGATCTCCGCTAATTCCAGATCCTTTCAGCACCCCCAAATAAACTCCATAACTCTAAGCAGTGAACTTCCCCCTAGTTCCCCAACCCCTAGGCAACCAGTAGTCTGCTTTCCATCTCTGTGGATTTGCCTATTCACATAAATGGAATCATTCAGCATGTGGCCATTTGTGTCCGGTTTCTTTCATTTAGCATTATGTTTTTGAGGTTCATCTATTTATGACATGTATCAGAAGTTTATTTTTGTGGCCAAAAAAATATTCCATTGCATGGATATAACATTGTGGTGATCCATTTTTCAGTTGAAGGACATTGGTTGGTGTCCGCTTTTTGACTATTATGAATAATGCTGCTGTGAACATTTGTGTACAAGTTTTTGCATGGATGTATGCTTTCATTTATCTTGGGTATAGACAAAGGAGTGGAATTTCTGTGTGATATGGTAACTCCATGTTTAACTTTCTGAGGAACTGCCAGACTTTTTCAGAGTGGTTGTACTACAGATGTGGGATTTAAATCCAGGTCTGCCCATGTTGGTAACCATGACAATGACTATCTATTGAGTAGACAGTGGACACACATTAATTGCACACTCACATGATATCCTAGCTTGGCACAGAATAGGTGCTCAGCAAATGCTGATTGAATGAATGAATGAATGAAGGATGACATGCCCACAGGTGCCAGGAAGAGACATAACTAAGGGAAGGCATCCAGGTGTACAACACCTGGCAGGGATGGGGGCCGTGACTCACCCAAAGGGCAACCATGGTCAGTTCTAACTAATTGCAGCCATGCATGAATTTCACAATATTACATGCATGATCTCAGTTAGGCCTTGTGATAATCCCATGGCAGAGGTATGAATATCCCCGTTGTACTCATGAGAAAATTGAGTCCAAAGAGCTTAAGTCCCTTGCCAAGCGTCAGCCAGTGGTAGAACTAGGAACTGAACCTGATCAGGTGACTCCAGATCCCAAAGCAGCTTTTCTGGGATTCATATGCACAGATTGCAAACTGATGGCCTGGCTAGCACATTGGATTGTTTACACTGCACAGTGGTTCTTACAAATTTTGGAGAAGGTTGCCAACATTTAAAAACTAGGCAGCCTTGCATTTTACAAATCAGAATTTGCAGTTAATCTAGAAAAATCAGATCGGGAAGCACTTAGCTGAGTTTGGCTGCCCAAATGCACAGCATCCTCACACACACACACACAGACACACACACACACAGACCACCAACACCTCCAGGTGACTTATGTCTGGCTGCTTCCAGTCACTCCTTTTCCTACTTGGTCCTTTGGGCATGTCACTGTTCTTTCTTTCCTCCACTTATCCAATCGGCCAACCTTTGCTGTGCACCTAATGTGTGCCAAACACTCTTCTAGGCACTGAGGACTCAGTAGTAAACAATATAGACAAAAAAAGCAACACTTTGTGAATATCAAATTATTTCATGGAAAAGAGAAAATGAGTAAAATATATAGGATGTCAGTGAGTGAAAAGTTCTATAAAGGTAAAATAAATTTTAAAAAGAGGGAAAAGGAATGGTAGAGTATTTATATATTTACTCCTAATTTTTTATTCAGAAAATGCTTCAAGAATAGTCCAATGATCTCTCTGTTCACTGCACTTAGATTCACCAATTGCTAACATTTCTTTTATCACTTTACACACACACACACATTGTGTATGTGGGTGTATATTTGCTGATCCATTTGAAAATAAGTGTAGACCTCCTGACCCTTCACCCCTAAATACTTCAGCACATATCTCCTAAGAAAGGACAATCTCCTACATTATCAGATTACTGCCATCATACTGGAGAAAATTAACACTAATCTCATAATATCATTGAATAAAAAGTTCATAGTCAAACTGCCCCAAAATATCTTTTATATCAGTGGATTTTTTTTTTCTATCCAAGAGTCAATCATGTTCATGCATTGTGTTTGGTTGTTATCCCTTGTAAGTCTCCTTTTATCTGGAACAGTCTAGGATTTTTTGAAGGTAGAGCAACAGAATTGCTAATGGCTTGGATGTTGAGTGTGCAGAAAAGAGAGGTGTCTTAATTCTTGGCCTGCATACTAGGAGGACACGTTTTTCATTTACTGACATGAGGAGACCATGGTAGAAGTACGTTCAAGCAGGAAGAAGAGAGGTTCACGATTGAACTTTAAGTTTGAAGTGTCCATTTGACGTCATAGTGGAGATGTGAGGTTAGCAGTTGGATATGAGCCTGGAGGTCTCTGGGTGGGGAACATAAGATAAGCAAATGGTGAACAGGCTGTTGTGATGGGGTGATCAAGAAAAGTCTGGCCTGGGAGAAGGCATTTGTGCAAAGACCTGAAAGAAGGGAGGATGCAAGCCTCCTTTTCTGGAAAAGAGTTTTCCAGAGGAGGAAACAGCACGTACTATTTCAGAATCAAGTTTGGCAAGTTGGCGGAAGAACAGGGAGTCCCATGTGGTTACAGCGGAGTGAACCAGGGGGAAGGGGGAAAAGCTGACGTCAAAGAGCAACTGGGAACAGTCCATGGAGAGCAGTGGGTCCCAGTCGTCAGACCCAATGCCTCCTTCTTCCAACAAATACCTTGTCCTGCCCATTTTACTCTCTGAAATAATATTCATACATTTATAGGCTATGTATACCATAAGATTTTTAGCAGCTTTATTTTTACCTTTTAACAGAGCAATAATTCACATACCATACAATTCACTCATTTAAAGTATACATTTCGGTGGCTTTTTTATATTCACCACAACCAGTCTTAGGACATTTTCATTACCCCTAAGCCATAACCACATCCCCAATCCCCCCACACACACACCCAGCCCTAGGCAACTGCGAATCTACTTTCTGCCTCTCTGGATTTGCCTGTTCTGGCCACTTCATATAAATGGAATATAGGACATGTGTCCTTCACTTAGCATCATGTTTTCTAGGTTCATCATTGTTGTAACTTGCATTAGTGCTTCATTCATTTTTATAGCCAAATAACATCCCACTTTATGGTTATTCCACATTTTATGTATCCTGTAAGATTTTTTAAAATAAAGGAGAAATAAAAGGCAAGTGATTTGTCATCACATAAGATGAATTTCAATATGCAAATACTCTTCTGGGACCTCACCAGGAGAAATAAGGAAATGGTCGGCTGCTCACACTTAAACACAGACTAACCAGGCTGCACATGCAGAATGATCCACGACGGAGTATTGGAGGCTTAAATGACACCAGAGGCGTTACTACTGATGTCATGGTTTTCTAAAATGGTGAACATCTCTTAGTAAAGTCCAAAACAAAACAAAGTGCAATCTTCCCTTGATTTACCAGTAGCTGCATGTCTGGAAGTTTCAGTAGATCCTAAACCTGTGCAAAAACAAAATAAAACAAAAAAATACACAAAAACTTGTTATATTAACTTGTATCATGGAACTCAGTTCTGGGCTCAGAAATTTACAAACAGGTTTTTGTTTAAAAAGAAGCTTTTTATTTTGAACTAGGTTCAAGCTTATAGAACAGTTACAAAAATAATGCAAATCCCATACAGAGAATTCCAACATACCCCTACCCCTCTAGATAGCCAGATCCACCAATTTTAATTTTGCCACCTTTTCCATAACATTCATTCTGTCTGTCTGTCTATCTATCTATCTATCTATCTATCTATCTATCTATCTATCTAACTATATATCTATCTATGTATCTATCATCTTTCTATCTATCTGTCTGTCTGGCCATGTGTCCATCTATCCATCAATCCATTTTCTGAACACTTAATGCTGCCATGTGCATTTCGTAAGAACAAGGATATTCACTTATGTAACCACCTTAAGTGCAGTTATCAAGTTCAAGAAATTTAACATTGCTATAAAACTTACAGTCTATATTTCACTGTTTCATATGGCCAAGTATTGTCCCTTTGAGCCTTTTCTCCTCCCCTGAAGCATCCCGTCGAGGATCATTTCTCACTTACTGCATTTAATTGTAATTGTCTCTTTAGTTTCTCTCTCTCCCTCCCTCCCTCCTCCCGCCCTTCAATTGTGGGAACATATATACAATATAAACTTTCCCATCTCTACCACTCCCAAGCATACCATTCAGTAGGATTAATCACGTTTAAAATATTGAGATAACCTCACCACCTTTCATTACTAAAATTTTCCATCTCCCCAAACAGAAACCCTACACCCATTATACATTAATTCCCCATCCCCCTGCTGCTCCCACACCTGGCAACCTATTCTCTATTCTGTCCCTATGATCTTGCAAGCTCTCTGATATTTTCTTCATAGTTACCATGACACTTAATTTAACATCTTAAATCAATAACAGTTGCTTTTTGCTTTGATACCAACTTAACTTCAATAGTACATGCAATGTCCCTAGACCCTCTGTCATCCCACCTTTATGTAGTTATTGTCACAAATTATATGTTTATACATTATGAATCCAAAATTGATTTATCATTACAATCTGCACATGACCTTTTAGAAACTGTAGGAAGTAAAAAATGGAGTTACACACCAAAAATACAATAGTACTAGTATTTATATTTACTCAGGTCATTACCCTCACTGGAGATCTTTATTTCTTCATGGGGCTTCAATCTATTGCCTAGTGTCTCTTCCTTTCAACCTGCAGAACTCTCTTTAGCATCTCTTGTAGGGCCAGTCTGCTGGTAATGAACTCCCTCAGCTTTTTTTTTTCAATCTGGATATGTCTTAATCTCTCCCTTATTTTTGAAAGGAAATTTTGCCAAATAATAGAATTCTTGGTTGGCAATTTTTTTTTTTTTTTTTTTTTTTTTTGCTTTCAGCACTGTAAATATGTCATCCCCCACTGCCTTCTTGCTTTCATGGTTTCCTGATGAAAATCGACAGTTGATCTTACTGAGGCTCCCTTGTACATGTTGTTTGTCTTGCAGCTTTCAGAATTCTCTATCTTTGGCATTGGACAATTTGATTATAATGTACCACTGTGTGGGTCTATTTGGGTTTATATTGTTGCATTCCTGGATGTGTATATTCAGGTCTTTCATTAATTTGGGAAGTTTTCAGCCATTATTTCTTTGAATATTCTCTCTGCCCCTTTCTCTCTTCTCCTGCTGGGACTCTCATGATACATATATTAGTATGACAGACGGTGTCTCACACGTCCCTCAGGGGCTCTGTTCACTGTTCTCATTCTTTCCTCTTTCTGCTCCCCAGACTGGATGATTTCAATTGTCCTATCTTCAAGTTCACTGATTGTTCTGTCAGCTCCAGTTTGCTGAAGAACCCTTCTAGGGAATTTTTATTTCTGTTACTGTGGTCTTCAGCACTGTTTGGTTTCATTTCATAATTTCTGTCTCTATTGGTATTTTCTTTGTGTTCATCTGCTGTTTTCCTGGTTTCCTTTAGTTCTTTATCCATGTTTTTCTTTAGCTCTTGAGCATATTTAGGACCATTTTTTGAAAGTCTTTGTCTGGTATGTTCAAAATCTGGTCATCCTTGTTCATGGTTTCTAATGTTTAATCTTCCTCTTTGCCTGGGCCATCGCTTCCTGTTTATTTCTATGTTTTGTAACCATTTGTTGAAACTTGGACATTTTGATATTTTAATACGTTATCGCTGGAATTTAGGCTTTGAGATATATATTCTTTAAGCTTATTTTTAAGCTTATATCCATCTAGTATTATGACAGAGCTTTCCTTGAATGCCAGGAGCTAGGGAAAAAAATGAAGAAGGAAAAAAGGAAGACACTTTTCCCAGTCTTTGGAGATTGACTTGTACGAGTGCTCTCCTCCAAGGATTATCCATAAATGAATTTATCTGTTGTTTCTTTTAAATAATGAATTCATTTATTTTTAATTGTGGTAGAAATATACATAACATAAAAATCATTTAGTCATTTTAAGTGGACAATTCTTTGACATTAAGTCTGTTGACAATACTTTATAACTTTCACCACTATTTTTGAGACTATTTTCATCACCCCAAATCGAAATTCTTACTCATTTGGCAATAACTCCCCATTTCCTCTTCCCTCCACCTTTGGTAACAACTATTCTGCTTTTTATCTCTGAATTTGCTTATTCTAAGTATTTCAAAGAAGAGAAATCATACAATATTTGTCCTTTTGTTTCTGGCTTATTTCACCCATACATATTATAATATGTACCAGCACTTTACTTTCTTTTTAAGGCTGAATGATATTCCATTGTGTGGGCTAACCACATTTTGTTTATCCATTTATCTGTTGATGGACACTTGGGTTGCTTCTACCTTTTGGTTATTGTGAATAATGCTGCGGTGAACACTAGTATACAAATATCTGTCTGAGATCCTGCTTTCAATTCTTTTAGGTATATACATAGGAGTAGAATTGCCAGGCCATATGGTAATTCTATGTTTGACTTTCTGAGGAGCCACCAAACTGTTTTCCACAGCAACTGCACCATATGATGTTCCCACCAATAATATATGGGAGTTCCTATTTCTTCACATTCTCATCAACACTTGTTATTTTCAGTTTTTTAAATAATAGCCATCCTAGTGGGTGCGAAGTGGTATCTCATTGTAGTTTAAATTTGCATTTCTTTTATGGCTAAGTAAGTTTTCATTTACTTACTGGCCATTTGAATATCTTCTTTGGAGAAACTTCTATTTAAATTACTGGCCTACTTTTTAATTGGGTTATTGGTCTTTTTGTTGTTGAGTTGTAGCAGTTATTTACATGTTGTTCTAGAATTTAATCCTTATCAAGTATATGGTTTCCAAATATTTTCTCCCATCCTCTAGGTTGTCTTTTTACCTTCTTGATAATGTCCTTTGATGCACAGAAGTTTTCCATTTTGATGAAGTCCATCTTATCTATTTCTTTTTCTCTTGTTGGCTTGTGCTTTTGGTGTAAAGGCTAAAATCCATTGCCTTTTACAAGGTCCTGAAGATATTTCTCTATGTTTTCTTGTAGGACTTTTGTAGTATCAACTCCCATATTTAGGTTGTTGATCCACTTTGAATTAATTTTGTGCATAGTGAGACATTGTTTTGCATGTGGGTTTCCAGGTGTCCCAGCACCATTTATTGAAGAAACTGTTCTTTCCCCGTTGAGTGGATTTGTCAAAAATCAACAGGCTATAGATGTATGGATTTAACTCTAAACTCTCAGTTCTATTCCATTGGTCTGTATGTCTATCCTTATGCCAGTACTATACTGTTTGAATTACTATAGCTTTGTAGTAAGTTTTTAAATCAGGAAGTGTGAGTCCTCCAACTTTGTTCTTCATTTTCTAGATTTTTATACTGTTTGGGAACACTTGCAATTTCACATGAATTCAAGGATCAGCTTCTTTTTTTGCAAAAAAGGCTCCTGGAATTTTGAAAGGGATTGCATTGAATCTGTAAATCACTTTAGGTAGTATTGACATTTAATAATATTAAATCATCCAATCCATGAACATGGGATGCTTCCCATTTATTTGTTGTCTTTAGTTTCTTTCAGCAATGTTTTGTAGTTTTCACTGTACAAGTCTTTTACTTCCTTGGTTAAACTGATTTCTAGGTATTTTACTCTTACAGATGCTATTGTAAATGGAATTCTTTACATTATTTTCCTTTTCTTATTGTTCATTATGGTATATAGAAACCCGACTGACTTCTGTGCATTTATCTTGTATCCTGCAACTTTGCTGAATTTGCTTTTTAATTCTAAAAGCTTTCTTATGGATATTTGGGATTTTTCCATTTATAGGATCATATCATGTGCATATATGGTGATCTGAGTTCTTCCTTTCAACTTGGATGCCTTTTATTTCTTTCTCCTGCCTGACTGCTCTGGTTAGAACTTCCAGTACAATGTTAAATAATAGTGGTGACAGTGTGTATCCTTGTCTTCTTCCTGATCTTAGGGGGAAGAGCATACTGAGTATATTTACTATGTGTTTTTTATAAAGGTCCTTTATCATGTTGAGAAAATTTCCTTCTGTTTCTAGTTTTCTGTGTGTTTTTATTATGAAAGGATGTTGAATTTGGTCAAATGCTTTTTCTGCATCAGTTGAGGTGATCATGTGAGATTTTTTTCCTCCACTATATTAATGTGATATATTACATTGATTTTCTTATGTTTAACCATCCTTTCATTCATGGAATAACTCTCACTTGGTCATGGTGTGTAATCCTTTTAATATACCTTTGGATTCGGTTTGTCAGTATTTTGTTGAGGATTTTTGCATCTATATTCATAAGGGATACTGATGTGTAATTTTCTTTTCTTGTGCTGTCTTTATCTGGCTTTGATATCAGGATAATGCTATCCTCATAGAATGAGTTAGAAAGTAATCCATATAATAAGCTTATAGAATAGCTCAAGGCCAAAGTATAGAGGCCTCCCAGATCTTTTCTGTTGTCTTGGGCATGCACAAGGAATTCTGTTCACACAGGTACAAATGCCCCCTCTTCCCTAGTAAACAGTTTCCTTGTGGTCCTGGGCACTGCACTCTATGCCCTACAGCCAGCAATTCCATGCCCCAGGCAACACAACTTATCTACTTTCCCACGAAGTCCTGTAGGAGAGCTCTGCAAACTGCCTTCTAAGTAGGGCAAGTTCTGGAACTGCGAGTTCCTCAGGCCACCACCAGACAGATTGGGCCAGACATACATGCTCCCTGTTTGTGCACAGGGTTGCTGTGCTCCTTCCAAAACCAGGACCAGAGATCCACACTGGGAGTGGGGCCTGCTCCCTGCCAAGCTGGTGAGGGATGGGGGGTGGCCAGCCTGGGCACCACGAGTTGCTACTGCTTTTAAGTTGCCTTTTTTCAGATTTGGCTCTCACCCTGTTACTGCAGTCCCTTAACTGTTTTCTGGAGCTTTGAGAAAGATGTTTCTGCCAGTTCTTGCTGGTTGTTCAAAGCTTCCGTGGGGGAAAGGAGCCCTGAATCATCTCACATGACCATCTTGATCAGGGTGGGGCCTCTAGAAATAGGTTTTCTAGCAACATGAATATCCAGTGGGACATTCAAAAGTCATACAGGACATGGGATGGTTCTTTGTTGTGAAGAACTGACTCTGAATGCCAGCATCTGCCCCTTGTTCATTGTGAAACCGAAACCATTTCCACGAAGTTCCCAGTGGCCCCAAGTCTGGCTTGGGGATGGAGAAGAGAGGCAGATTGAGAGCTTTGGGGTGTAGAATCCTATGACTGAGGGGACATAGGAAGGACTCAGAAGGAGGGATTGATATATAGAAATGCTGTTGGAAACAGGAAAGGAGATGTTTGTTTTTTAAATATCCCCATTAGAATTAAGATGAGTAAATTTGCTGCAGCTCAGCCAGCAGAGCTTAAAACATGAAAAGGGATACCACCATGTTGAAGTGACCAATTTTCTTATCCTTGAAAAGTCTTCTCCTCTACCCACCCTGCCTTCTCAGGCCTAAGGATTTATGTCATCTCCATTTTACAGATTAGACAACACAGAGGTTTTGTGTGAGGACTGTGTTACGGGGTGGGCAGCAAAATAAAGCAGGGATCCAAGGGGCCAGATTTGAGCTCCGTGCTCTCTGGGTGACCTAGGAGCAGCTTTTGGGTGCTGGGTTGAAGGAGGTATCAGGGATTCCGGGGGTGTGGGACAGGATGGCTGGGAGGATACCGAGGGAACTTGGAGTACTGGCCACTCATCATCCAACCAATATGGCAGTATTTTTTTTTTTGCCCCCATTTTTCTACTCATCCATCCATACACTGGACAAAGGGGAGTGTGGTCCATATAGCTTTCCCAATCACATTGTCACCCCTCATAAGCTACATTTTTATACAATCATCTTCAAGATTCATGGGTTCTGGGTTGTAGTTTGATAGTTTCAGGTATTTACTGCTAGCTACTCCAATTCATTAGAACCTAGTAAGGGTTATCTATATTGTGCTTAAGAGTGCCAACCAGAGTGACCTAGGCTCCTTTTGGAATCTCTCAGCCACTGAAATTTATTTCATTTCCTTTCACATCCCCCTTTTGGTCAAAAAGATGTTCTCCATCCCACGATGCAGGGTTTAGATTCCTCCCCGGGAGTCATATTCCATGTTTGCCAGGGAGATTCACTCCCCTGGGTGTCAGATCCCAGTGGGGGGAGGGCAGTAACTTCACCTGCCAAGTTGGCTTCTCTAGAGAGAGAGGGCCACATCTGAGCAACAAAGAGGCATTCGGGAGGAGGCTCTTAGGCACAATTATAGACAGGCCTATATGGCAGTATTTTAAGACTTAAGCACTAGGCCCATCCTGGGGCATTCCCAGGGTGTCTGCTGGGTCCGATTCTGGACAGTTGAGAGCAGGGGCGAGAAATAACTTCAGGCCCCAAACCCTGTACTCATGTTAGCGTCGCGTCTCCCACCCCCACCCTAAAGACCTCCCTCTCGCTCCCCACGCAGGCCAAACTCATCGTCCCCAACAGCACGGCTGGCCTCATCATCGGCAAGGGGGGCGCGACGGTGAAAGCCGTGATGGAACAGTCGGGGGCCTGGGTGCAGCTGTCGCAGAAGCCAGAGGGCATCAACCTGCAGGAGCGCGTGGTGACCGTCAGCGGGGAGCCCGAGCAGGTGCACAAGGCGGTGGGCGCCATCGTGCAGAAGGTACAGGAAGACCCCCAGAGCAGCAGCTGCCTCAACATCAGCTACGCCAACGTGGCCGGCCCCGTGGCCAACTCCAACCCCACCGGCTCGCCCTACGCCAGCCCCGCCGACGTGCTGCCCGCCGCGGCCGCCGCCTCCGCCGCCGCCGCCTCCGGCCTGCTGGGCCCCGCAGGCTTGGCGGGCGTGGGAGCCTTTCCGGCCGCGCTGCCCGCCTTCTCGGGCACCGACCTGCTGGCCATCAGCACGGCCCTCAACACGCTGGCCAGTTACGGCTACAACACCAACTCCCTCGGCCTGGGCCTCAACTCGGCCGCCGCCTCCGGCGTCCTGGCCGCCGTGGCCGCCGGGGCCAATCCCGCGGCCGCCGCCGCCGCCAACCTCCTGGCGTCCTACGCGGGGGAGGCGGGGGCCGGGCCCGCTGGAGGGGCCGCCCCGCCGCCGCCGCCGCCCCCCGGAGCCCTGGGGTCCTTCGCCTTGGCCGCCGCTGCCAACGGCTACCTGGGGGCCGGCGCGGGCGGCGGGGCGGGCGGAGGGGGCGGCCCGCTGGTGGCCGCGGCGGGGGCGGCCGGGGGCTTCCTGACGGCAGAGAAGCTGGCAGCTGAGAGTGCCAAGGAGCTGGTGGAGATTGCGGTGCCTGAGAACCTGGTGGGAGCCATCCTGGGCAAAGGGGGCAAGACGTTGGTGGAGTACCAGGAGCTGACGGGCGCCCGCATCCAGATCTCCAAGAAGGGCGAGTTCCTGCCAGGCACGCGGAACCGGCGGGTCACCATCACGGGCAGCCCCGCGGCCACGCAAGCCGCCCAATACCTCATCAGCCAGAGGGTCACCTACGAGCAGGGGGTGAGGGCCTCAAACCCCCAGAAAGTGGGATGAGGTCTGTGGTGTGTGCTCCCACCCTTCTCCCCGACCCTCCTCCTCCTCCTCCTCCTCCTCCTTCCGCCCTGTTCCAGACCTTTGCTCGGTGTTGTCCTGCTGCTGGTGGGATGGGGCTGGGGTGGGTTTGATTGCATCCCGCTTCTGGTAGTCATAGGCAGGATTGAGTATGACTGGGGTGGGGGGGCGCAGAAGCCCCCTCCCCAGCTCTGAACTGACCCTTCCTTCCTCCCTCCTTCCCTGCGCTTGGCTGGGCCTGACCCTCCTCTCCCAGGGCCCAGGTCTGTGTGATATCTGTATATATTGCATTTTGTTGATTTTAATAGAAAACAAAGCGTTATTTTCTCTTTCTTTCCCTCCTTTTTTTTTTTTTTTTTGGTAAGGATTTTTTTTTTTCCTTTTTAAGTTTTTGTTTCCATATGGGAGGAGGGGAGGGAGCTTCTGGGTCACCTGGAATAGAGGGGTCTCCCCAGAACACAACACCCCTCCTCTCCTGCCTTCAGTTCCAGATCTGAGGGAAGTGACGGAAGCAAAGGCACCAGAGGAGTCTAGGCTGAAACGGGGCATTTGGCAGAGGGACCCCATAGTTCCCAGGGTTTCTCAGCTACTCTACCCCTACCAGAGTTGACCCCCCACCCCAAGGTGGGAATTTTCACTTTTTTGTTGTCAGGTTGTGTTAGTGGGGGAAAGGGCATGCTGCTGGGCATGAGGCCAGGTCTGGACTCTCCTGAGAGACTGGAGCAACTCCCTGTAGCATCTACTCTGGCTTTTTCTAGAATGCTGAGAATGAGGGTCCCTGCTATGATGTCACTAAGAGTCAAGTACTTTCTGGGGTGCTTCTGACACACCTTCTGATGATGTCACAAGAAGCAGTTGTCCAGAAGTCACTTCCTGCAATGATAAGAGAGGCAGGTATTTCTTATGATGTCACAATGAGCCCTTCCCCCAAAGGTCACTTCCTGTGACATCATGGGGACATGTACTTCCGGTGATGCCTCAAGGTCACTTCCTGTGATGTCATCGGAATCAAGCATTTGCTTTCTATATTGGGCCTTGGCCAACCTCTGACCTTCTTTCTCCACCCACATCCCTCATTGATGGGTTGTTGGCTTGGGGGGAGGGCTCATCCCAGAGGAGAAGAAGGGGTGGGACTTGGATCCAATCTGGAGGACTCTAAGGAAAAAGACCCAATACTGTAAGGGTCATCTCCATTCAAACACACTAAGTCTGTGATCCCACCTGGTAGGGAGGGATGGGAGATCGAGCTAGCAGAAACAATGGTTAAAGACGCCCCCATTCCCTCCCCTACCTTTTGTGTGCATGCTTATGTCTGTGTGGCTTTGTTTCATTGAGTCTGGTGAGCCCAGTGAGAGATGGCTCTGCCAGGTCAGCCTGGCTTGGTGTAAGGTGAAGTGAGCTGTGTGGTAGGATCCATTGGGCCAGAATGGTCATGTGTTCTGTTGAATTAGATGGACTTGATGGCTTCTGGCAAGCTGGCATACTCGAGTAGTATCTGACAGATCGGAATGTTTGGGTGCAGCTTGCCATGGTCTCTTGGGGAGCTAGAAGGTTTTCATGGGATCTACCAGCCAGGCAGCCCTGAGAATTGGTTTGGGAGTTGCTCCTTGAGTTGGTTTGGTCAGCTCTAAGGACCTGGGGGTGGGCTGAGATTTAAGGGCTTGATGGCCTTGTGGACTTAGGATAGCTGAGACCCATCTCTATGCCCATCCAACTCCCCCTCCCTCCTTGGAGACCACCTCCACTTTCTTCAACACTAAAGCAGGGCCCCCAGTGCCCTGGTTGCATCATCAGCATCTCTGGGAGAGGGACACCCGATGCCCACCCTCTCCCCCATTTGTTTCCCTCCTCGGTCTTCCAGACCCTTCTTTTCTCCTTGGCTCTGGGGGTCAAGCCTCCTTGCCTCTCTCCCACAAAAGGAGGGAAGAAAAGCCACAGAGACAATTCCCACCCCTAAAGCCAGGGAGGTCCTTGCCTTTCTCTAGAGGGCCACCCCCAAATCAAAATGTGAAAATCCCTAGAAAGCAATAGCTCTCGAGGTACCTTGCACTGAATTCCCCAGCCCAGTCCTTCCACCCGAGAGGAGGCTGTATCTTGGGCACCAAGGTGACTTTTTCTGTGCCCTCTTCATCTCCAGGGTGGAGGGCAGGCCCCCATTTCCCTTTCCCTACCGCCCATCGCTGCTGCCCCCACGCCTAATCCCCAGATTGAACCCAGATGGAGATCGGAGTGCCAAAACAATTCCTGATGCAACTTTGTACATGTCTTCTGATGTCTTCTGCGGTTGGGGGCTCTTGGGGTTGGAGATGAGAGTGGCTTGGGGGCCACTGCTCTCCTCTACCTCTCAAATGACCTTACAGTATTTCACAGTATCTCCACCCACCCATGGGTATTGCAGCAGCTAGCTGGAATATCCCCCACCCCACCCCACCCCGTCTTTTATCCCCCAGGCCCCCATGAGGAGGGAAAGGAGCCAGGGAGAAGTAAAGTAAGGTCTGGGGGTGGGGAGTGGGATTTGAAAGAGCTCATCTGTCTATCACTTGCATCTTCAGCAGCCCCAGCATGGCAAATGCTTTCTGTAGATCCATTCCGTTGGGAGCCTGATCCCAATCAGCAGATCTAGTGCTCTCAGCCACACAGACACATCTCTGGAGGCTGGGCCTCGGAGTGTCTGTGTGACAACCCCCTCCTCATTTACATTTCCCAGGGGATCCCCTACCCCGCCAGCCAGGGTTATCAGAAAGGGAGCCTGCTAGCTGCAAGAGCTGGCACTCACCATGTTGGTTGGTAGGGAGCCACGCACCTTTCCCCATTTGACCCTGGGAAACTCTCTCCACCATCATTCCCATCCCTTGAAAGTCCCTTCTGCAATCTGACCTCAGTGTTCTGTGCTGCAGTTTGTCCAGAAGGGACACAGATGTGGGATCAGGAATGGGGGGATGGGACTTATTGAAAAGCCCATTGCTTCTTTTTTGTTTTCCTCTTTCCCTGGGAGCCATTCAGATTCTGGGTGGCCTCCTTGCATCCTGCTCTTTGGCACCATTGGGTGCTTAATAAGTGCTTGCTGCATTGAATCCTTTCCCACTTCCTTCCCAATTCCTTCTAGCTCCGAACACCTTGCCCCAGCATCCCCACCTCTTTCAAAGCCTTTCATGGCCTTTTATTTTTTTTTCTCCCTTTGTCTCCCATTGTTATCTGTCCTGTCTCTATCTTTGTCTGTCTTGTCTTCCCCCTCCTCAAGTCTCTCAACTCTCTTTCCCCATTTCCCCACTGATTAAAAAAAAAAAAGTGCCAAACTTCCTTGGAACTGAGCCGCTCTGGGGGGAGAGGACCTCGGATAGAAGAAAGGAAATGGGACCATCTCTCTTTGAGGAGGCCCCTAAGAGGCATTGAAAAAGCCTGTGGACACTTAGTTAAACTGGGCCCCCCACTTCCTCATCCCTCCTGCCCTGAGTTTTTCTTAGAATCTTTGTAAGAAAAGAAAAAAGAAAAAAAATACCTCTCCTCTTCAGCTAACCCCTCCCCTTTTGGATCCCCCAAATTCCACCAGCCGGGGAGAACCCCACTTGCCTCCTTTTGGCAAATCTATAGGAATTGGGGAGGGGGAGAAACGCTCACCTCCGTCCTCTGCTGGCCCCAGGGGCGGTGCCAGCTGGTTGTGAGAGAAGAACCTCAAAGCACTTAAGGGAAGAAGGGGTTCATTGTGCCAAATTCACCTCCTTCATCCCCTGTATAGCGGGGCTCTGAGCCAACCTGCCCCAGCCACCTTATTCTGCCCTGTCCCAGCCATCTCTACACGGGCAAGGAGGCTTCACTGCAATAATTAGGATGGGGCGGAGATCAGAAGGCAAGGACAGTGGCGGCCTTTATCTGCCTTGCTCCCTGCCTTGGCTTGTAGGTGGGAATTATGGGTATCCCAAGTGGAGCTTAGGAAGAGTCGACTTAGAGACGACTCTTAGAGACCTATACTTGGAACAATACCGCACCACTTTTCTCGGAGTGGTATTTCTTCTCCCCCTCTTGACCCCCACGTCCCTGGATATCCCCTTCTTTTGTTTCTCCTGCCTTCCTCCTCCATCCCACCCTCTCCTTATTGTTACTTTTTTCTGCATGGTTGCCAACTGTTTGGGAAGTGAGAGGCGCTTCCCCTGCATTTGATGATTGCTGTTTTCGAGGCAAGTATTAGAGGTCGTGATAGTCTGAGCGGTGGAAAAAGTATTCATCGAAGGGTCCCTTAGGGTGACAATTGCGGCGTCCAGTCTGCTAATTCGGCACGCACTCCCCACCCCCATCGAGACAGCCAGGCGGGGCTTCGCAGGGGGCGGGGAGCGGCCCGGGTCGGTGGCCACGCCCACCTGCGCGGCTTTCGGGAACACGAGGCCGGCGGTCTGGAAAGCCCGAACTGGAGGTCGCGACGGGGAGGACGGGATCGCGACACCCAGTTGGTGTTTCCGGCACGGCGGACCCCCAGCCCCGCGCCGGCGATCCCACGGTCGGCTGACTCGACGCCAGTGGTGGAGGAGGGTTCTCTCCGGGGCGCCGCTGCTGTTGTGTCTTGTATGTCGCGGTGCCCTCCGCCAGTAGCGACCGGGATCGCTGAGTGGCAGGGAGGCAGATGAGAAGCGTTTCTGTGTGGGGTGGCGGTGGTGGTGATGATGGTGGTGGTGGTAGTGGTGGTGAAGGCCGCTGGTTTTTAACCCCTTCTCAGCTAGTCCAGGACACTCTTCCCTCCCAGAGATAACTGGGGGGGGCGCCTAATCCCCCTCCCTCGCCCTCTTCTTCCTACCCCCCACCCCCCAAAACCACCAACCTCTCATCTTCTAAGTGACTCCATCACCACCGACCACCACCGGGACCTGCGGCCTCATTGCACTAGCCCGCCCCACTCGACAGTCAGACTCATCGAACTCTTTTTTGATTAACCCTTTCTGTGTTCATCCCACGGAAAACTGTGTGTCCGGCGGGGGAGAGGGGGGAGGCGAGAGGCAATAGCTACCTTTCCTCCAACTCCTCCGACCGCCCATGCCTCCCCACCCCCACCCCATCCCACTTCCCACCCCCACCCCTCAGCCCTGGGGTCCGCCCCGCCCTGGGGATAGAGACCCTCTATAAATATCTATGCTGTTTGGCTTTGTCCCTTTAAAAAGCGGGGCCAGGGGCGTGGCTGCCCCCTTGTGGCGCAGTCCCTCTGGCCCACTCCTCCCCTTGCTCCCCACTCCCCACCCCTCATTGTAAATAGTCACTTTTGTACTGGGTTTGAGCCAGGGGACGTGGGGAGTCATTTTTTTTCTTTGTGTTGGCATCTCAGACCACTGGAGGCATGGCCCACATTCCGGTTTGATTTGGGAGAATCCCAAGGATTGTCCCTTTAACCTGCCCCCAATACTAAAGATTTCAAGATGTCAGTATTAAACCTAGAGGGATGGGGTGCACCTGGCAGAGAGGTGAGAGGGGCATGGAAAGGTTTTATGTGGCAGGATGACTCAGTTTTTCCCATCTATAAAATGGGTTCGTCCTCCGAGTTCCCTCGGGAGCCCCAGGTGGACAGTGGTGGGGTCAGGGGGGTTGGCAGCTCTCTTAGACACAGGCAAGAGAGGGGAAGAATGGGCTGCCTTTGGAGAACTGGTGACTAAAGTCCTTGTTAGGGCCTTAAACTGGCCCCTCCCCAGGCCTGTTGCTCTCCTGGTGAGTGGGGAAGACCGAGAGGACACTGAAGGGCCCTCTCATATTCTGGATCCCTAAATGAAGACGGCCCCAGGTGGGCCCCCTGCCTGCTGCCCCAGCTCCCACATTCCTTCCAGCCCCAGACCACCCGCCATGTGGCCATGCCTCCAGTGCTTCCATTCAACCTCCTCTAACTGATTCCTTCCATCCTCTTCGACCAGAGACGCCGCCCACCTCCCCACGCCACCTCCAGAAGCTCCTGGCTGGGGCCCACTGCCCTCTCCTCTCTCCCTCCCCCCATCGCCATGCCTGGGCCACGCCCATCCCCAGTGTCCGTTGTGTGATCTAGTGCACCATGTATTAGCTTCCATGGCCCCCCACCCCGGCCCCCACCACTCCCCCTTCCCCCCTCCCCCTCGGCGACTTCACCTTTTTTTGCCGCGATAAACGCCATCTCAGCATCTATGTCTAATGTTGTCTTTTTTGCTTGACATCACACACTCCTTCTTAACCCATCCCCTTCCCTTGCCCTCCTCCCCACACCTCCACCCTCATCCTATATTCTTTCCCTCTTTCCCCCCAGGGCTCTGGACATTTAGGGGAGGCGGGAGGCGGGGATCGGGATCCCCGAGGACGGGCCGAGAAGGGGGGGAGGGGATTGTTCTTTCTGGACTGGGTTGGCACCCACAGAGAAGTGTGTCTGTAGTGGGCAAGGGCTCCAAGTCCGGCTCCTAGGGCCCCCATATCCGGTCTGGAATATCGACCCCCACTGTCACCACACACACAAAACCCAGAACCACAGTCCCACACACACACTCTCCTGGACACACACACCCCACACCCAGTATTGCAAATACACAATCCTGAGTAGAGTCAGGGTAGCCCAGGGTGGAAGTTTTGGCATCAGGTAAGATCCCGGTTCTCATCTCAGTGCTGCCACCTACCAGCTGTGTAACTCCGAGACTGTGCCACCCCATTAAGCCTCCATCTCCCCATCTGTGAAGTGGGGATAAAAAGATGTTACTCCTGCATCAGATGGTTTAGGTTAGGGTTCAACAGCACCATTTGCTTTCTAAAAGATTTTTACTATGCATTAGGCGCTGTTCTAGGTGCTGAAGATACAGCAATGAACAAGACAGACCCAAATCTTTCTGCTTTCATGGAACGGAAATTCTACTGGAATCTAGAAATTCTTTTCTTTCTTTCCTTCTTTTCTTTTTCTTTTTTTTTCTTTTCTTCTTTTATGAAAAAGAAGGCAAGAAATTCTTGCTTAGCACAGAACCTGGAACACAGGGCTAAAAACCATTCAGAGGTTGCAAACCATCAGCCAGCAGGCATAACCTCATTTGGCCTGAACAGCGTTTTGTGCGAATTTGGTGCCAATGTTGGCAGATGTCTCCTGAAAATCTGGGTTTAGAGCCCCTTAAAAAAAATCATTTGTGGCATCTCTGGGTGGTGATTGCCACCTGACTGCAATTAGCTAGCATGGAGCAGCCACTGTCCACCACCACCCCCAGGCAGGCTGTACTGCTCCTCTGCATTATGTACCTGGTCCCTGGAGCATTTGAGTTTGCAACCCCTGCAGTAAATGTTTACTATTAATGTCCTTGCATTTTGGAGGAGCCAGAGATACAGCCAGGTAGGTGATGAGGTGCCCAAGCAAGAGAAAGGATGAAAGGTTTGAGATGGAGAAACAAAAGAGGTGGGCAGGGGCTGTGTCAGATGGGGCAGATGCTCCAGTTCATTGGTGGCCTTGGTCACCTCACGTCCTCTGTCTGCATCTCAGTCTCCACATCTGAAAGCATCAGTCAAAGCTGTACCTACCTTGTGGAATTCTCCAGAAGGATTCCACAAGCACATCACTCCATCAGTGCCTGACACAGAGGCAGCGCTTACCTCATGGTGGTCACTGGAGAGACCCCTCAAGCTGAAAAGTAAAGATAAAATTTTTCTAGAGAAGAACAGAAACCAAGAGGAGGACAGCAGGAAAAGTGAAACTGAGGATAGGACAAAGTAAGACCGAGACAGTGATGGGCATGGAGAAAAGAAGGGCAGCCATGGAGGTGGGTCCCTAACTGCCTGGAGTGTGTTTATTCATTCATCCGTTCACTCATTCATTCAACAGACATTTATTGAGCATCTACCATGTTCTAAGGTCTGGGGACATGGTGGGGACCATGACAAGTCACTGCCTTCCTGCCCACAGCCCACAAACCATGTCCCCAACTCCGCACATTGCAGGTGCTCAAAATTCTACCATCCCTGGCACTGCAGGCACCTCTGGTCCTGGCCTGTGACCCTCAAATATTGCCTGGTATTTCCAGATTTCACCAAGCAGGCCATTTTCAGGAAGAATTAAGGGATTTTCCACAGGGAAGCTGGGCACTAGGAAGGGATTGAAAGGAGAGGGTGGGATGTGGTCTCTGTTCTGCTGTGTGACTTTTAGAAACTCTCATGACCTCTCTGGCCCAGGAAATGGAAAAGAAGAGGGATGAATTCAGGAAGCAGGTGAGTAGGGGGGGATTCCCAACTTCCGGAGAGCCCCCATACCTTCTACCCTCATGGGGGGGATGGATTTCAGGAATTGGGGGGTCTTGATGAGAAGAAAGATGAAGAAAGAAGATGGAGGAGCTGTGTGGAGAGAGAAAGCCCTAGAAACAGGGCTGGGATGGGGGAGAGGGAGGAGTGAGGGGCTCTCAGAGGGTCTTGAGGGGCCAACACACATATCCCACTGTGTCATTAAGAGAGAAGGTGGAGACGTCCTGGAGTGGGGGAGAGGCACAAACAGGAAACACAAAAAAGGCAGAAACAGGAAAGGTACGGAGTTATGGTCGTCAGATTTAGCAAAGAAAAATGCAATATACACTGTGTTTTTAAAAAGTGAAAAAAATGCAATATACCCACTTACATTTGAATTTCAGATTGAAAAAAGCAAAACAATTTTTTTAGTATAAGTACATTCAGTGCAGTATTGGGGCCACACTTATATTAAATTTTTTTTGTTGTTGTTTATCTGAAATTGAAAAATGTAACTGGGCATCCTGTATTTTATGTGGCAACCCTAGATGGAGGGGAACAGAGAGAGATGGGGGAAGGGGGAGGAGGGCAGCCAGGAGAACTTGTCACAGGAACCAGGGCATCTGAGTCCACCATCTGGAATTTTAACTCCGGCATGCTTAGCTCGCTGCCCCCCCCCCCCCCCCCCCCCCCC
>PVKY010000667.1:0-42629 GCA_004027775.1 Bradypus variegatus
ACCTGTGTGTCCCTCCACTTCCTGTTCGACTAAAAGCACATAAATGTGCATCCATTTGCTCATCTTTGGAAGTGCATCGGGATCCCCTGGGGGCCGCTGAGCCCCCTGCCCCCCCAGAGGGGCTGCTTTATTAAGTCGGGGGTGGGGGCGGAAAAGTTGGCATTTCTACATTTCCCAGCGCTGCAGGGGCCACACTGAGGATGGTGGGCCCAGACCTGCCACCTCCTGTGTCTTTCAGGTGGAGGAAGGGCTCACACCTGGGCATCCTCTGCTCCTCCACAGCCTCCCCACGCCTGATTTAAGAGCCAGTGTGAAGCAGAGTGCCGCTGCGGGGCATTAGCCTAGCAGCTGACCAATTTCTTACGGAAGAAAACAGTCCTGTCCTTCCTCACCCCTATTTCTCACTTTGAATGAGGTTTGATTCCACGCCGTGATTATTCTGACCAGATCAACCGGCACAGACAGTCTCGGGGACCAGTGCGACTGAGTTGTGGTTAGCCAGGGGCCCTTGGGGGACATCACAGTGGGGCAGGGCTGGGGCACCTGGCGAGCCGAGCCGGTGGGGGCCTGTTTGGAGGGACCTCCTGACCAGGACGGGAAGCAGCCGAGAGTCTGGCCAGCCGGGAAGTGCTCACAGAGGTGGGGTCCAGAACAAGGGAGGGGCGGGCCTGTTCCTCTCCTCTGGTCAGGCTGACACGGACACCCACGTTGGGCATCAGATGCGGGGCTTTTGAAGGGACCTCGGCAAAGAGGAGGCCAGAGCTGAGCAGCCAGGCAGTGGAAGTGACTGTCCTGCTTGGGAAAGGGAAGCTTCAGGAGCGGCCTGATCAAGGTCCTCAAATCTCTGTAGAGCCGGCGGGGGGGAGGAGCCCCGCTTTCCCTGCTCCAGCTGGCAGAGCCAGGCCCCGTGGGTGACATGGATGTCCTTCCCCTGCTCTCCGGCACCTCCTGGAACGACATCTGCCTCCCACTCCCAGCTCCCACTGTGTGCTGCCTGCACACCAGGCCTCTCCCGTGTGTGGGGAGCAGCACAGACCATGATGGATCCCCGGCCCTCGGAACAGAACCAGCCCACAGAGGTGCTTGATGAGGGTTGGCGGGCGACGGCAGGCCCTGCAGGGCTCAGGGCCCGGAGCCTCCCCCCACGCTCTCGGTTCAGCGATGACGGGGGTGATGGTGGGAACTCATCTGACCCTGTACGACAGCTGGAGAAGGCGGGCTCAGAGCAGCACTCCCTGCCCTGGGAGGCCGGGGGAGAACAGGGCTTGGCACCCAGACTCCAGGCCTCCAAGACCCACCTCCGTCTTCTGACGCAGGGGGCAGACCCCTCTGAGCCGGGCTGCCAGTGGTGGCAATCAGGGGGCTCATCGGGGATAGCACCAGCTCTGGAGCCCTGGGGGGGCCCTGGCTGACCACTGTGGGGAGGGGAGCACCCGCTCCACAGAGTGGCAAGGGGGCTCTGTGTGACAAAGCACACCACATGGCCACCAACCCAGAAATGGCACTCGTCATCCATCTGGGAGGGAGAACTTGTGGTGCAATGTGGGGCTAGGGGAGACAGGGGCCTGGAGGCCGTTTGTCACAGGAGCCAGCTGCCCCTGCCACTCTGGGTGGGGCGGGGCACGGCTGGTGGCCACAGAGGCAGCTGTGGGGCCAGCCCAGACCCAGCAGGGAGGGTGGGGTGGCCCGGCTGGGGCCCATGGTTTCCTGGGCTGGGTGTAACATGGGCCTGGGGTAAGACCCCTGTCTTCGCTCCCTGGCACCCACAGAAAATCCTGTCTCTGTGCTGGGCCTCCATGTCTTATCTACCACATAGACTTCCTAGTCGTACCCAAGCTGGGTTCCCATGATGAGTCAATTAAGTGGCATTTGGCAAAGTGCTTCCAGTGGGCTGGGGGCTCCCTCTGGGCCTCAGTTTCCCCCTTGTCAGTGGGAATCATAATTCCTGACTCCTTCTGCTCTGACCCCACCCTGCCCCTGGCTTGGTCAATGACGTGGTCACCACTGTCAACATCTCCCCACCCAGAGGTGGGGTCAGAAGCTCTCAGAGGCCCCGGCCTGACCCAGATTGCTGTTATCTGCACGAGGACCACAGTGGGGTGGGGGCCACGGGCCCCTCCCCCCACACACACTCGCACCTGCATCTTTGTGGGCTGCGACCTGCTCAGCATGCATGCATGACGTGTGACCACATCTGCAAGCACGTGTGTGTCCATCGACCGTGCCTGCCCAGGGCTGCCCCACGCTCACAGGCTCCCCGATGCTCTAGTCCCCAGAGGCCTGGCTGCCAGGGGACGGGAGGCTGGCCGGGGCCTCAGGGCCCATCAGTCCATCACGGCCACGCAAGGAGCCAGGTAGGCCACCTGCCTCCCCAGCACAGGACCCAAGCAGGGTTGGGGCTGTAGTGAAGGATCCAACGGGAGACGAGAGAGGAAAACTCAGAGAGGGGTAGGGAGGCCCAGGACATGGCTCATGGTGATGACTGACAGAGAGATGGATAGACAGACAGAGAGCTGTGCAGAAGACGGTAGATAGAGGCAGGTGAAGAGAGGAAGGTGGAGGGATGATGGGCGATGGATGCCAGGTGGACGGTGCCTGGGGTGCTGGAGGAGTGCCTGTGAGGAGTGTAAGCAGGGAGGAGGGATAAACTGGAGAAGGAGAGAGCAAGAAATCCAGAAAGAGAGCTAATTTCATGGGGACATAGTTCCAGACATCAAGAGAGAGCCAGATTTCAGTGGAGAGACAGAAAAGAAAGAACCGGAGAGAAAACGAGGTAAACAGAGGGAAGGAGACCACAGGCAGCAGAGAGAGGCTGAAACACGGAGACACGGAGAGTGGGCAGAGGCAGAAACCCCGGAGCTGGGCACAGGGCGCCAGGACCCAGTGGCAGCCACCCAGAATGAAGCAGAGGGAGAGGGAGGGAGAGGGGTGGAGAGGGCACCGGCTGGCTGTCGAGAGAGAGAAAGGAGTACCCCGACAGGCCCCTGGTCTGGGAGCACCTCCAGAATTCTGGAATCAGGCACACCCATGCCCTACACATGCAAACCTGCCTCGCGCCATCCTTCCCTGCTCAGCTGCTGAACGGGTGCGGCTGGGAGAGACGGAGCGAGGGGCACTTGGTGTGGTGGGCAGACCCTGAAAGGCTGACCCAGCCCGTGGGGGCCTTGCTCTCCCCACACATGTTAGTGACCACAAAGGCATCACCTAGGACATCTCTACTGGCACAGATGGGGAAACTGAGGTCCAGAGAGGGGGAGGGGCTCCCCGAATCCCTCTCAGAGATCCGCCTGGGATTCCAGCCTCCTGACCCTCACCCTGGGCTCCTCTTTCACATTCAAACATCACTTTCTTCATCACCCAACAGGAGGAAAGTGATGGAAAGAATGCCCCCCCTTCCACCTCAGGGGACACCCCGAGGGTGCCCAAACTCACCGCCTCGAAGAACATGGTGAAAAGGTAGACCATGGCTTCCATGTGGAAGCGCCTCTTGGCCGCAATGCTGACTGTGGGGAGCAAGGCCAGGCTGCTGAGCGGGGGCAGCAGCAACTTGGCCACGAGTGTCCCCATGGGCAGGGGAGAAAGGCACTGCCGGGAGGGCGTGGGGGTGGCCTCCCGGGTCCCCAGGAACAGGCTCACGAGAGGGAGAAGCTGCTCCCCTTCCCGGGGCTCTGACAGCAGCTGTGCCGAGCCGGTCAAGTGTCCCGGGGCAGTGGTGGCTGCATGGACTTTCCCAGCGACACATGGAGTGTGGCCAACAGCTGAGGGGCCACATGGTCAGGCACTTGTTTTTTGATGTGCGTGTGTGTGCGTGTGTGTGTGTGTGTGTTTTTTTGAGAGGCCAGAGGAACTGATTTGAGGGGATCATCCTTGTTTTCTTGACTCCCAGCCATTTCCCACCCAGGCTCTCTCACCAGGGCACTTGGGAGCCCGGAATGAAAAGTTCAGTGGATTTTGCTGCTTGGGCCTTGTCTCCATGGGTGGCAGGAGAGGAGAGAAGCCAAGATTTCGCCAATTCTAGTCGCTCAAAGGACTGGCAGACAATTTCCGCCCTTTACCAGCCTGCATGCGTGTCTGGCACTGGCCAGCTCGTGCTCCACACAGGTCTGTGTTGCGGCCAAGATGGACGAAACCAGCATTCGTTTCCACTCGGCTACATTGTTTCACACCTTAATTAAACAGACCAGGAAAATCCGCTAGTGTTGAAAGCACAAGACTGATGCTTGCCCACTTGGCCTTCTTTCCCTCTTCTTTCAGTAACAGCTCCTTGGCCGTCCTTTGGGAATTACCTTCCCCTATTGCAAGAGGCCTTGGAGGAACTGTCTGGCATGTGCCCCGGGATCTGGCCAAGGGACGGGCGCTGGTCTCGGCCCCCCAGACAGACCCCCTCTTCCCGTGTGGGGTGATGGGTGTTGATTAACGGGTAGCAGAGGAACAGCTTTTACTGCTCCCTCTCCTTTTCGCACACGTGTTATAATTTACACAGAGATTAAATGCACGGTCTGATGAGTTTTGTCAAGTGCACCCACCCACGTCACCCCCAGGCCGTCCCCTGGCGTCCCTCTCCCGAATCCCCCGACAGAAGCAGCCTCTGTTGGGATCTGTGCCACCACCCAAACTTGCCTGCTGTGGAGCGCCCCGTAAATGCAGCCACGCAGGGCTCCTTTGGGTTCGGCTTCTTCCCCTTGCTTACCCGGGGTGACTGGGGCCTGAGGCCTCAGGGCGTCTGTCTGCGGCTCCTCCCTCTCCCGCCTGTGGATATACCACAGCCGTCACCCTGGGACTGGGATGTGGGGGGCAGGGACGGCGGGAGCGAGACCCGGAGGTGCGGGTCCGTATCCGTGACAGCAACTCGGAGAGAGGCTGAGGGTGGTTCCATCTTCCTGGGGCCAACTGGCTCAGTTTTTTCCTTCCAGAAATCTCTTTTTTTCTCTTTTTTGTCTTAGATTGGCCGGACCCAGTTGCTGCTGTTTGCAGTGAAGCTCCTAGATACACCTGGTCATTTCGTGCTTCTGCCTCAGGCCCGTCCAGGAGCTCATCAGCACAGCCACCCGGCCCTGGCCCTGGCCTGTCCCCCGCCTCCTGCTCCCCAACCCTGCTTTTCCTCCCAGCTCCCACCTCCCACCCTGCGGACACTTCCCCTCCGCTCCCTTCCCGGCGGGAACACTTGCATTGCTTGTGTCCGCACCGCACAGCCAGAACCAGGGGCCGGGACCCTGCCAACTCGCGCCACCGCCCCCTGTGCCCCAGCCCAGCCCGAGGCAGGTGTCTGACCAACACCTGCTGAATGAATGACTTTGTTAAAGAATGAATGAAAGTCCCGAGGAGGCCCTGGGTGAGAGAGAGCTCGTTGGAGGCCACAGGCCTCCTTCCCACGGGGAGGAGCAGAAAACAGGGGGTGGAGGTGGGGGGGCGGAATCAGGTGTCAGGTGTGCAGGGGCCGCGGAGGGGAGGAGGCACACCGGGCCCTGAAGCCCCCTCAAGCAAGAAGACCTTCCACGGTTGGTTTTGTGCGTGTGCGTGTTGTAGCTGTAAACGTGGGGGCCGGGGCTGAGAGCTGGGGGAAGGGAAGGAGACAAGGGGGTGGTGTGGGGCCTGTGAAGGCCGCAGTTACCCGAGTTGCAGCACTTAAGGAGGAAGGGGGCCAGGAGGGGATGTCCCAAGGCGGGGAGGCAGGTGCTGGGCCTGGGGTGTCCTAGGAGCCTCCCCGAAGGGCTGGGACTTGGGCCACCCTCGAGGTGGGGCGTGGAGGGGAGGCAGAGGGGAGGCCGCCTGTGTGCGGCTTCTGTCTGGGACCCGGCTGCCTGGAGACGGGCCAGCTGGCTCAGGGACGGTCCAGCTCTGCACAGGGCCGGAACGACCTTGGCTCTCCCTGGGGCAGGAGAAGTGATTGGCACAGGGAGCCCGGAGAGGGGGAGAAAGAGTGGAAGAGAGGGGCCAGCTGCTTTGTGGGGTGTCACTGTACCCCAAAGATACAGGGGACCAAGGATGGGGCCAGATGGGAGGGGAGTCCCCCTGGGCCGGCTCCGAGCCAGCCGGGACCTTTGATGGTGGCACCCGTCGCTCCCACCCTCAGAGCCCCCCCAGGCCCCCGCCTTCCCATCCGCCACTCCAGGCCCCTCTGAGCCCTGCCCACAGCCCCCACCCTGCACGTAGTCTGGTTTCAGCCAAACCCGACCCCACAGGCCACTCATCGTCCAGACTGGGCCTCGGCCGCTCCTTCTGCCAGGACGCCCCAGCCACGCGCCCCACTCCTGTCCGCATCCTACCCAGCAGCCTTTCCTGACCCCCAGCTGGGCGCGTCCCTCCCCATTCCAAACCCTGGAGTGGTGCATGTGTGTCTTGAAAACCACTTAAACACACGGACATTTATTCAGCGTAGGCCATGTGCCAGCCGCTGTACCAGCGCTTTTCAGACCGTTTCCCGCTGGGCCCTTTCGGTAGCCAGTGGGGTGGAGGCTGCTGCCATTCCCATCGTACAGATGGACAGACCGAGGCCCAGGAAGCCCAGGCACCAGGCTGAGCTTACCTGGGCACACCTGACCCTCAGAGCAGGGCCCCTTCTCTTCCCCGTCCTGCTGCTCTCTCCCAGCCCCCGGTGGCTGGGGCTGTCCCCCTCTGCCCTTACCCCCGACTCCTAGTACCTGCTGGCCCAGGCCCAGAGCAGGGTCCTGGAATGACCCCTGACCCCGGCCCCCTGTGGCCACCCAGGAGGCATCGCCCTCTGCCCGGCAGGGGACACTGATCCCAACAGGACCCAGCAGGGGCCAGGCCCAGGGTGGGGCTGGGGAGCAGGGTCCCTGCTGCAGAACCCCCTCCCGCCCCCCAGCCACAGGGCACCCGGGTTTTACGGAGTGCTGAAATGCGTGGAATGCCTGGCGGCCCCGCCTCCGGGGCAGCTGTCAGAGTGCCCAGCCTAGGACAGCTGCCCTCACTGCCGCACTTGTGGCCTCCGAATTTCCAGCCTCTGTCTCCCAGGGCTGGGTCCCCTGAGCACAGTGGCCTTGTGCCTCAGCTCTCTGCGTTGGGGGTCCTTCGAGGTGCCCCGAGGTAGTGGGCCCGGGCAACTTTCCTTGGGGTCCTGCTCCTGCCCAGCTACTCGGGGCCTCCATCTCTAAAGTGGGTGTCTGTGTGGTGTGCCTGCAGCTGCAGCAACAATCTACCATCAGAGGCCATCAAAGCCACCAGAGGCTGCCAGATGCCATCAGAGGCCATCAGAAGCTGTCAGAAGCCATTAGAGGCTGTCAGATGCCATGAGAAGCCATCAGAGGCCATCAGACACCGTCAGAAGCCACCAGAGGCCATCAGATGCTGTCAGAAGCCAACAGAGGCCGTCAGAAGCCATTATAGGTCGTCAGACACTGTGAGACACCATCAGAAGCCACCAGAGGCCATCAGATGCTGTCAGAAGCCATCAGAGGCCATCAGAGACTGTCAGAGGCCGTCAGAAGCCACCAGAGGCTGTGAGAAGCCATCACAGGCCATCAGAGGCCATGAGAAGCCATCAGAGGCCGTCAGACACCATCAGAGGCTATCAGAGGCCATCAGAAGCCACCAGAGGTTGTCAGACACCCTCAGAGGCCGTCTGCAGCCACCAGCCATGATGGGCAGCTCAAGCCATCTCCGGCTTCCAGAGGCCTGCCCAGGGCAGGACGTGGCCTCTCTGAGCCTCAGTTTCCTCATCGAAAGAGTGGAGCTGAAAAGGCACCTACCTCCTAGGGCGCTGGCCTTGGTCCAGGCTGCGCGGGGCTGGGGTCTGAGCCTGTGACCTGTGGGACCACCACAGGGTGGCCAGGGTGCCTGCCCCATCCTGGTTTGGGGGTGCAGAGGGTGTGTAGGGGAGACCGAGGCTGCTGGGGGCAAGGTGGTGTGTGCCGGGTCACCTCGACCAGTTTCTCCTGTGAAACCAGGAATTCAGGCTTGGCTGTGGGGGCGCTCCTGGGGCAAGGGTGGTTTCTCCTTGGGAGGCTGTGGGGTGGGGTTCGGGCCAGGGAGGCGGGGTTGACGGAAGACCCTCCCACTGGCTTTTGTAAGTTTGCTGGGAAATCTGTGACCTTTGCCCTTGTGACTGCCCAGGCCTCCTCCCAGGCCGCTGGCCCCTGCCAGCCCTGGGCAGCCTGGGCAATCTCAGCCCAAGGAAGGCACAGGCCAACCAGCCACTGTCCCCTAGCCTGGGGCGGCCTGTCCCCCATCCAGCTGCTTCGCTTTACTTCCTGGAGCGTGGCGGCGAGCTCCCTTCTGAGCGGGATCCTGGCTCCCATCCTGCTCCAGATTTGGGAATAAAAGAGTGTTTTCTTGTGGAGTCTGAGTCCACGAGTGGCCGAAACACCTCTCCTGTCCGTAGGCCCGGGTTCCCCTCAATTGACCTCAAAGCCTCAGCCTAAGAGAAACTTCCGGTGCTGTTGGTCAAGAGAGAAGGAGAAAGAGAGAGAAGAATCCACCTGTGGTCTGGGCAGAGCGCCGTGGCATTCCCTCCCCCCTTGCCCCACCCCAGCAGTCTGCAGCCCCCTCCTCTGCTTGGCTCTGACGTGGGGAGTGGGGGCCCCAGGAAGGGCAATTCCACAACCATTGCCTGAGCCTCAGGGGGCTCCTAGACAGAACCCCAAAGTGGGCTGGGGAGGGCCGGGGAGGGCTGGGGGAAGGCCAGCCCTCCCTAGGGAAGGCAGAGCAGTGGCTCCCAGAGGCCAGGGTGACACCCACAGTTCCCCAAAGGCTGGCCCCGCTCCCGCGTCCTCCCCCAGCCCCTCTTCTGCCCTGCTGCCCTCTGGTTCCAGCCTCAGTCCCTGCTGGATTTGCTTCTACCTCACAGCTGGCCTGGCCTCACTCCATGTCCCCAGGGCTCCGGGGCCCCACAACCCCAAGGAGAACAACCCAGCCCCCAGGGGCCACCCTGGGAGGAGGTCCTGCTGCTGGTGCCCGAGGGCAGGAGAGCCGGGCAGTGCCCTCAGCCCCGGCTTCCGGCAGGCCGGGTCCTTATCACAGCCTCGGCTGCTTTCCCTGCCTGGGGATGACAGGAGTTGCCCGACATGACTCTTGTCAGGAGTGGGTGACCTCGCCGATTGAAGCGGTCGGCTCGGCACCTGCCAACAGAGCTCCTGACCAACCACGGGCAGCCTGATGCCCGGCCAGGTGTCCTTGACACTTGTCCCCATCAACTCACGTAACCCTCTGGGCAGCCCCTAGCGGAGGGGGCTATGGCTGCCCCCATTTTTCAGGCGAGGGAGCCGAGGCACAGAGATGTCTTACCACTTGCCCAAAGCCACACAGCTGGGAAGGGGTGAGTCGGGACTGGAACTGAGGGCACCTGGCTGAGTGGCCGAGGGAGCACACAATGGCTTCTGTAAATGTGGTCATGGTTATTAACATCTGCTGGATGTGTCATGTCTGAGTCTGGGCTTCTCGGAGGCTGCCCTTCCAAGGGTGCTCTCTAAGGCCTGCTCTGCCCCTTCCCTGCTCACTCTAGATGGCGCAGGGGATGGTGACCGTCCCCCAGTGACAGTCCCTGATATGGGGGGCAGGGGCATCACAGGTGAGCAATGCACCCCCGAGGGAACCCTGAGCTGTAGGGATTGGAATTGTCAGATCCGAGAAGGGGCTGCTGGGGGGCAGGGGCAGGGAAAAGGGGAGCTCCCACCCCTGCTTTTGTCTGGCTTCTATATTGGGTGTCCTTGAAAGATTTCTGCTCTGGATAAAGGGGAATCTTTGGCCTTGTCCAGCTGGCCAGGAGGTGACAGCCTGAGGGCGCCTGGTTGGACAGCAGCTGAGCGGGACCCTGGCTGAGCCCCCCTCTCCGCAGGGTGGGGGGCAGGTCTCCCCAGTATCCTGCCCTGCATCCAGGGATGAGCCTGGGGGAAGCTGACTCCTCCCCGGGCTGGGCAGGGACTCGTGTAGCGGGGTCGGCTGCTGGGGCTGCCACAGCCCCTGGCCCTGCCCCTGGGACTGCCCCTCTGAGGCCTGGTCCCCTCTGAGGCCTGGTCCCCTCTGAGGCCTGGTCCCCTTTGGGTCCTGGTGACCATGGTGGCCCCTCCACACTGGCTTGATGGTTCCTTAGTGGCCATACAGCCCTGGTCAGTCAGCTGAGGAGGCTCCTAGGGTATGCCAGGCCCCGGTGCTGCAGCAGAGAGAACGCCTGGGGTGTTTGGGGGAGATGGTAGAGGCAGGATGCCTGGCTGACTGGACTGGCCGTGCTGGGCCTGCTCGCCCCGGGCCCTGGCCTATGGGGCCCCCTCACTCACCTGGGCTCTGGTTGTGGGCCCATCCTTGAGAACTCAGCTCTGGACTCTTTGCTGCTGGGGCCCATTGTGGCGTCCCCCAGTCAAGTCCCCAGACCCTCCACCCTTCCCCAGAGCCTGTGTGCCCCTGCCTCACTGGTCCCTTCTCTTCCCACACCCACCCCAGAAATGCACTTCTTTTTCTGTTTTCTGAGCTCCTTCTCAGACAGCCTGGAAAGCTCTGGGGGTAAGACAGTCTTCCAAAAGACAGGTGTCAGGGCCCTTTCCCAGCGCCAGTGCTACCCCCTGCCCCCCCCCCCGAGCCTGGGAAGTGGCATAGGGCTGTCCCCACATGGCCACGGCCCTGGGAGACCTCGGCAGGCTGGCAAGGCAGCCTTGTCTTGGGGCGAGCAGACAGGGACGTTTCACCCCCACGCTCTGAAGGCCAAGGAGCCCCGGTGTCAGGAGACTGCCAGGCAACCCCATTCCTCCATCTACCCAATAGGTGCCGGCCCCCAGGGGGTTGGCAGCTGGGTCAGGAGCAGCCCTGGCTCTGGAGCAACCCAGCCGCTGTTTGGGCATAATGGTTCTGGACAAACTTGAAAAGCCAAAACAAAGTGCCAGAGAAGCTAGGGAGACTTCCTGGAAGAGGTGGCCTTGGAAGCGTGGGCCAATCATGAAGACAGGTACAAGGGGCTGGCAGGAGTGGACATGGGCACTTGGGACTGTCTGTCAGTGACTCTCCAGGGAGCCCCAGGCACAGTTTGAACTTGGACCAATGCTCGGAGGGATGGGGCCAGGAGACCGCAACCCCCAGGGCCAGCCGTGTGATCTGTGGGACCCTGTGCACAGTTGAAAGGCAGGCCCCTGTTCAAACAGCAGGACGAAGCGTTTTCCTTTCTTCCGCAGCCCTGACCCATCGTGGTGGGGTTTGATTTGCCGACCAGTGCTGTGCTCCTGGGCACAGGGATGCTGGTGAGGTGAAGGTCAGACCCCACCCTGTGACCCCGTGGCCGACCCTTGCCCTCCTGGTGGGGAGCAAGTCACCAGAAGCCCATGGGGAGGTGGGGCTGCTGGGCCCAGAGCGTGCACCAGTGCCCCACCAGGCATCACTCCCAAAACAAAAATTCAGAGATAAAATTACTAAGAATTTCAAGACCGTGACCGCAGAGCATGAAATCCCAAATGTGGGCCTTTCTGGGCAGGTCCTTCCGAGCGGGTCCTGGACGGTGCTGTGCGAGTATGCTGCCCACACACCCACACAGCGGCCTGCTGACCCCAGCACTCTCGCTCTTGCTCTTGAGTCCCCTCAGGGCCCTGCAAACTGGGTCCAGAAGGCACAAGGCTGGGGTTCGCCAGGGCCTGTGGGAGGAGGTGCAGGGCCCCCCAGGAGCTGTGTCTTTCAGAGGGGGGCTTTCTGCCCAGATTGTTCATCACCAGCCCCCACCCGCAGTTCCTGGGGGTCTCTGGGTCCCGCAGAGGCTTTGCCTGGTTCCTGGCACTCTCTACTCTGCAGTCCCCAGGCTCCTATGGTCAAGCAGCAGCCATGGCCACCAGGTAGCCCCAAGGTGGGCTCTCCCTGGGGTCACTGGGGGAGAAGTCTGGGCAGCTCCTGGGGCAGGGGCAGGGCTGGGGGCTCTGGCTGGGGCAGGCAGCCGCAGCCTGGGGGCCGCACACCTGCAGGAGGTCACAGGGCCATGGTAGCTCCCTGCTGGCCAGCCTCGCAGGTGCCGACCCGTGGGGGCTGTCAGTGTCACCTGCCACAGGGGCCCTCCCAAGGGAAACTGTTAGTCACCCTGGTACTGGCTGGGTGTGGCCACCAGAAACGCCGGGCACTCGGGACGGGGCCAGGGGGCAGGGCCCTGGCAGCCAGCTGGTAGGAGGGTATTGGTGAGGCCCAGAAGGTTCCCAGAGTGGGTGCGCTTGTGATTGTGTGAGTGTGTGAGCATTGCAAGTGTGTAAGAGCGTGTGAATGTGAGGGAGAGTGTGAGTTTGCGAGACAGTGTGTGAGGTTGTGTGAGAGTGTGAGCGTGCAAGGGAGTGTGTGAGTGTGTAAGGGAGACTGAGTTTGTGAGCACGAGAGGCAGTGCAACTGTGAGTGTGCAAGAGACTGAAAGAGTGTGTGAGAGGGTGGGTGTGCACGAGAGTATGATGAGTGTTGTGTGGGCATGAGTGTGTGTAGGCACAGGAGTGATGGATCCCCCATGTGTGTGCTTCAGCACACAGACCCCAGGGGGCAGTGTGGACCTGGGTTCGAGTCTCGAGTCCCCCTTCGGGCTGGGTGGCCCAGACACCGCGGCCTCCTCCAGCAGGAAATGGGATTTCTAAGACCTGTGTCCCCCAGGATTCTGTGGAGGACAACTCACTGCTGTGCCTGAAGGACTTCACAGACAGAGGGGACACAAGAGGGCTGGGATCCCAGACTGGATGCTTATCAGATGCGTGGGCATTTGATAGTCTCTGGGCCTCAGTTTCCCTGCCTATAAAAGGAGGTTGATACAATGCTGACCTCGAAACCCTCACCCCATAGGAAGAACTCAGTGCAGGGTGGCGGATGCTGTCATTTCTGCTGTAATTACTGGATGCTTTTCATGCCGACCGTTCCCGTCAGTGGTCAGACACAGAGCAGAACTTCCCCCAGGTGGAATTCTCAGCTGCCCACAGGTGCTGCTGGTTGGCTCCTGGGGAGCAGAGGCAGGGGGATGGAGGAAATGGCTTAAGAATTGTTGCTTGCTTCCACCGCCCACCCCTTGGAGGTACCTCTGCTGCCCAGAAGGGTGGGCTCTGGGGCCCTGCCTGCCGGGGCTCTGGGTGCAGCCTCACAGAGCCTGGGGTCTGCCCGGGGTCTCCCAGAGGGGCTCATTCACTCCTGCTGTGCTCTGTGCCTCTGACTCAGCAGGAGCAGAGGCCCGAGCCCCAGCCTGGCCTGCCAGGGGCTGCCCAGCTGGCCCGGGCCCAGCCAAGCCGCTGTGCCCTGCCAAGCCGGTGCCGAACATCTGCAGAGAGTGCCTGCCCCTCCCCCACAGCCCTGGCCGCTCTGGCCGTCTGGCCGGCAGGCCGTGGGTGCTTCTGTCCCCTCCCTGGATCCCTGGGCTGTGCCCTCGCCAGGTTGCCCTCCGCCCGTCCACCTGCCTGGGACGCTGCCTCCGGGAGGGCCTCCAGTACTGGCTGGTGACCAGGCGGCTGGCCTCCCCCTCCCCAGATTCACTCAGTCTTCCCATCCGTGAAATGGAGTGCCTGGCCTGAAGCGCCCAGAACCCCAGACTCCATCCCCGCCTCCATCGGGGCCTCAGGGGCTGGGCGGAGGACGTCGTCCGACATGCCGGCCTTGGGGCCGGGCCCCGCCATCCCCGACCTACCCTGGCGCCCTCGGCCGGCCCCGGCCCGGCTCCCTGCCACGCCGTCCTCCTGCTCTGGCTCCCGGGCCCGGCAGCTGGGCCGGCCTGGCCGCGCACCAGAGGCGCAGAGCGGGTTAAAGCGAGTGCGGCGGCCGCGGGGCGGGGGCGCGGCCTGGTGGGAAGTGTGAGTTCCTCCCCGTCTGCCTGACAGCTATAAAGGCGCCGCGGGCCGCCGGGCCGCCACTGGGCTGCGCGCCCCTCCCCGGGCACCCCCCTCTCTTGGATGCTCTTTGAAGTGGGAGAGGGAGGCGGCGAGGGGGAGGAGGAGGAGGAGGGGGAGCGGGCTGGCCGTTGCGTCTCGGGGCTCGGCGCCACCCCCTGCACGGACGCACCTGGCACTGCTGCCCACCGCGCTCTCTCCCCTCACTCCAGGACAACCTGCTGACCCTGGCTAGGTAGGCCTCTGACCCCGACCCCGCTTCTTCCTGCGGCCCTCCTGGGGGCGCGAGCTGCAGCCCACCCAGGCCAACCGTCGGCCCAGAGTAGGGCTGGGGGCCAGACTGGCAGAAGCATCCCCCCCCAGTACCCCTGGGAGAGCCATTATGGAACAGGAGGGGGCCGGTGGGGAGGGGGCTGGGAGCCTCAGAGAGGGGTGCACGGTGGCCCCCTAGCTCCAAAGTCAGGGGCTGCCCAGAGCTTCCGTGTGCACAGCAGCCTCTCCTGGCCGGCCGGCCGGTGGTTTTGGACCCCAGGGAGGGACGGACCCCGTGTGAGCCAGGCCTGGACTGGAGCCAGCGGCGTCTGGGAACCTTAATGAAAACCAAGTGTGGGGCCGTCTCAGCACCTGTCTCGGCCGCAGGCAGGAGCTGGGGGCACTGAGCAGCTCATGGGGGGCTGCCCACTGGGACTCTGGGCTGGGGTGCAGACGGGTGGAGCCCTGTGGGGGAGGGGCTGCCCGAGGGCTGGGGTCAGTGGTGGGCAGGCTGGCAGCTGGTGTGGGGGGGGTCCCTAGGATTCAACCTCTAATTTCTAGGGCAAACTGCTACCTGGCCTGGGGAAGAGACGTGCTTGGGTTGCCTAGCTTTGGAAAAACTGCAGGTGTTTGACCTGCAAGGAAAAGTTTGATGGGGGCTGGGAGAGAGGGAGAGAGCAGGGGAGGTTTGGAGTCAGCTCCAGGGTGGGGGTGACGGTCACTCCTACCTCCTCTGGAACTGGCCAGATGCTGAGGGCAAGGCTCTGAGTTTGCTTTGGCATTTGGGGGCAAATCCTGATGTCTTGCTGTGTGGCTTTGGGCAAGCTGACTTCCCTCTCTGAGCTCCATTCTGATACTCAGGGCCTGAACCAAATCCTGGACAGAGGCCACAAGAGGGCCCTGTCCTTCTCTTCGGGAGGACAGGGGTCCATGCTGACGAAGCAACGTGGGCAAAGGGGCCAGGACTGAGAGGGTGGAAGCGCCCTCCCAGGGGCCAGAGGCGGTCCCTGGTTTCAGTCCTGGGGGGAAGGCCGAGTGGTTTGGGCCTGGGGGTGCTGGACTCTCAGGAAGGAGGGCAGCCTAGGGCCCTGGACTGCCAGCTCTCCAGGGTATGAGCAGCGCCTCCCCGCCATGCCATCTGCCCCCTGGGAGGGAGGGGCCACAGATGCCAGCCGTGTCTCACCTGTGCAGCGACAGTGAGGGTGCTCTTCCCAGGAGGGGCTCTGGGTGCTCAGGGGCCAGCAGGGAGGGGCCGGCAGCCCTGCAGGCACCCATCAGCTTCTCTGGCAGCACCCTGTGCTTGGTTGGAGGGGGGTCCCGGCTCGAGGGGCTTGAGCCGCTCTCAGGGTCACATGTCTGGCGAGTGCTGGCAGGTAGGAAACCTGAGTTGACCTGGCTCCAGTTCTCCCAGCGCAGGCCCTGGAACCCGAGTCCGGGACCTCTGGCCACTTCGCCTGAGGCTCCTTCTCTCCTTGTGACCCCCCCATCGGGACCCCGGCAAGCCTGTGCCTGCAGCCCCCTTGGCTGTCCCTGGTTTCCCCACAGGCACTTTTCAGGGAGCTCAGGCATTCCGAGGCAGAGTGTGACACACGACATGCGCACCTCTGTTCTGGTGTCTCAGCCACAGCAGGCATGTCCAGTGGCACCCTGAGCCTGGAGGGGTCCATCCCTCCCAACAGGGTCCTCCAGGCAGCCATGACCAATTGATCCTAGATAACCATGCAGCCAAGGGGCTGGGTGGGCCTGGAGGCTTTTCTCCAAGGCCTACCTTGGCCAACTGGAAGAGGGCAGCGGGTCCTGGGCTGGCAGTGACAGTGGCCTTGCTTCCTAGGATGGACAGTAGACAGCAGCATTCACGCTGGGCCTGGTCCCTGCTGGCTGTGGTGTTGGTGGCAGGGGGTGCGGCACCTACTGGGTCCACGGTGAGTAGGGTGGTGTCCCCCCAAGCCAGCCCGGCTCCCAGGTGTGTGTCCACTCCCAGTGGACTGGACTCGGGGGCACTGTGTGGCACGTTGGGGATCCGTGTCCCAGGAGCTTGTCTGTTCAGAGCCAGCCAGCCCAGCCCCTGCACTGGGGTGCTGCCCACCCTGGAGACCCCTCTTGATTTGGCAGGGCTGAGGGGCCTAGTGTGGGTGGGCCTGTGCCCTGTGGAACCGAGGCTGGCTCCAGACTGTTCAGAAGAAAGAAGGTGAGGACCATGAGCTCACGGTCCCAGGAAGCTTGAGGTCTTCAGATCTGGGGGGCCCCATGGCCAACACCCCACTGGGAGTCCCTCTGAGACCGCCGGGAACTCTGATCCCATCCTGGGGGCGGGTCCTCCTTTCCTGCGGTGATGCCCACGGCCGCCTCCTGACAGTCACCGTCATGGGGCCTCTCTGCCAGGACAACAGCCCCACGTCCAACAGCCTGGAGGGCGGCACCGACTCCACGGCCTCCTGGTGGGGGGAGTGGGCCAAGTGGACGGCCTGCTCCCGCAGCTGTGGGGCCGGAGTGACCTCGCAGGAGCGCCACTGCCTGCAGCAGAGGTATGTGGCCAGGTGCATGGCCCGAGGCTGGCTTGACAGCCTGTCAGGGTGCTGGGGGTGGGCAGGGGCCGGGGTTTTAGGTTTGGGGCCCCTCAAGTGACTCAGTCTTCCTACTTTGGAGAGATAACAGTGTCCCCTCAGGGCTTTGGGGGGACGTGGGGCTCTAACGCCGAGGGGGAGCTTCTCTCCTGAGTTGAAGAAATGGGGGAGGTGGTCCAGAATCAACACAGTGTTGGGCAGACCTGGCTTAGAATCCTGCTTTTTTGGAGCAGTGTGACCTTGGGCAAGTCACTTAACGTCTCTGAGCATCCTCATCTGTAGAGTGTAGAACCCAGCTCGCGTTTCTGAGGACGCTCGAGACAGTGCCTGTGCCCACTTTAGTGCAAGCCCAGCAGGTGGCCGACGTGATTGTTATTATTATTATCTCTGGGAGGGAAGACCCTGTACCATGTACTGGGGTTACAGAGGTGACCCAGGTATCATCCCTTCCTCAGGGCAAGGGGTATGGGAACCACAAACAAGTAACTTGAGCACCTGTCGGGCCAGGTGGCGGTTCCGGTGGTGGGGCAGGGGTTGAGTGGGGAGGACGGAGCCCCTCGGGTGGGGAGAGGCTTCTGGAACCAAGCAGCCAGAAGCCATCCCCAAAGCTCAGCCGCGGCCTGCTGCGGCTCAGCCCCGGTCCCTCATCCAGGAGGAAATCCGTCGTGGACTCTGCCAACAGGACCTGCTCGGGCACCTCCAGGCGGTACCAGCTGTGCAGAGTGCAGGTGAGGCCTGGCCTTAGACAGCCAGTGGGTGCTGGTGTCCGGCTGGAGGGAGGGATGGCAAAGGGCCCCGGGTTCCGGCCCAGCTGCCATTATTTGCTGCCCGCCCACCTGCTCTGGATGTGGCCAGGCTGAGGGGATGCCCATCGGCTCGTGGCACTCAAAGGGCAGCCTCAGGTTTGGGGTCTGCAGCTGCAGCCCCGCTTTGCTCATGGCTATCTGGCACCAGTTGCTTGCTGAGAGACTGGACAGCCACTGGGGTTCCTTGCTCCCTGGGACAGCCTGTTCAGCTGTTTTCCAGGCCCTTTCTGTTCCAGGCCCCTGTGAGTGACCTCTGCCCTCAGGAGCCCGCAGCCTCAGGGTGCCCAGGTCAGGCCCGTGTTGGGCGCTAAGTGGCCGGGGTACGGAAGGGGGTGCCAATGCTGGTCTCTAGGGAGCTCTCCGTTGGCTGGAGGGACAAAGACACTGTGTGCCAGAAACCTGCCCATGGGGCCGAGAGGAGGGCAGAGGGCAGAGGGCAAGTGGGGCATCCTGGGCCGGGTCACTCGGCCAGCCTGGGCCAGGGGGCTGAGCAGATGGGCTTGTCTCTGGGTTTCAGCATGTCCGTGGGACTCTGTGCAGGGAACTAGGCCCCGAAGGGTGGCAAGTGGCCATGCCCCTGTGATGGAGCCCCCTGGCCAGCACCCGCTGGACAGTGTGGTCGGGGCCTGAGGCATACGCTGGCCCTGGAGTCAGGCTGGCCCGCGTTGGAGTCCAGCCCCAGATCCAGGCCGGGTCCTCGGCCGAGCCTCCTGCTGCAGGGCCCTGGGCTCCTCTTCTATAAGTCCCGCCTCCCATGGGGACACTGATCCTGCCAGCAGGTCCGGGCATAGGCTGTGCACCAGGCCCTGTCCTAGGCTGTGGCCACGGCTGCAGCCACCGGAGCCTCAAGACCGGGGCCCGCGCGGAGACGCGTCGGAGCAGACCGGGCCCTGGCACCCCTTCCTCTCCGCGGTCCGTGCAGGGAGATGCTGGAGGGGGTGATCTCCCAATGGAGACAGGACAGGTTGGCCCCCGGGAATGGGAGCTGCCTCCTTCCGGGCCCGGCCGCCTCTGCCGCGGCCACTTCCTGCTCAGCCGGACCACGTGGCTCCTTGTGCCTCTCTCCTGTCTTCTCGCTTCCCAGGAGTGCCCGCCGGACGGAAGGAGCTTCCGCGAGGAGCAGTGCAACTCCTTCAACTCCCAGGTGTACAATGGGCGGACCTACCAGTGGAAGCCCCTTTACCCAGGTACCTGCAGCCCCGGGGCCCCACCTGGGAGCAGGGGTTGGGCACGGCCCCTCAGGCATCCCCCAGGGAGAGAACAGGAGGGCCAGTCGGCCACAGAGAGCAGAACAGAGATGCGGGGTGGACAGGTGGGGAAACTAAGGCCCAGGGGTAGAGCGTGTAGAGGGGCCCATGGTGGTCATGGCAGAGCCGGGAATGGACCCTGGGTCTCGCGCCCCTACCCCACGACGTTCCCCACCAGCGTGCGTGTGGGGCCACGTACTCTGCAGATTCGGCCCCTGTGGCAAATGGTGACTCTCCCCCCCAGTTACTTGCTCCCTTGTGTGCACAGGGCCTGAGGAAGGGGCCCAGAGGACCCCAGTCTGTGGGGTCCGGGAGGTGGGGGGACCACTCCCCCACCCCTTGCTCTCTGGTCGGGGGAGAAACAAGTAGTTCAGGCGACACTGTAAGTGAGTTGGCTTCTCCTGCCCACGGAGTAAGCGCTGGGTTGTGGAGTGGCACAGGGCACCCAGTTGCTCCTGCAGAAGGGGTGCTCCCACATGGGTTTTGGGAGCTGCTCCTCATTCCAAGGAGGCAGAGGGTTGGAATTCTCAGAGCCTTCAGGGCAACTGGCATCTTGGCCCATTGTCACCAGGAGACCCAGCAATGAGGGGGGCTGTCTCAGTGGGAGGGGGCGAGGAGTCCCCAGAATCCAGCCCTGACACCCTCTGGCCGGCCTCTCCTAGACGACTACGTCCACATCTCCAGCAAGCCGTGCGACCTCCACTGCACCACCGTGGACGGCCAGCGGCAGCTCATGGTCCCTGCCCGCGATGGCACGTCCTGCAAGCTTGCCGACTTGCGAGGGGTTTGCGTGTCTGGAAAATGTGAGGTTGTTAAACATTGTAGCAAAAGTACCACTGGCTGGCTTGTGCCGCGCGCCCGCCCGGCCCCGGGGCCCTCCCAGCAGCCTCGTCCTCCTTCCTTCTTGCAGCCCATCGGCTGTGACGGGGTCCTCTTCTCCACTCATGTGCTGGACAAGTGCGGCGTCTGCCGGGGAGATGGGAGCAGCTGCACCCACGTGACGGGCAGCTACCGCAAGGGCAATGCCCAACTCGGTAAGGGGACCCCGCCCCCGGGCCCAGGGCAGGCTGCCGCCCCACTCGGACTTCCCAATTCTCCATCCCTGACCAGGCGGGCAGCTGGGGGCCCTGGCAGGCCCCATTTGGTGAGGAGCCATGAGTGGCTGTTTGCTGAGCTCCCACGGCATATGAGGTGCCGCAGTGTGTTTTGCTTGGGGATTGCATTTAGCTCCTACAACAGCCTGCCAGGGAGATGAGGGTACCACACTTAATGGGAGATGGGGAAACTGAGGCACGAGTCCCAGTTCTCACAGTTGACCAGCGATTAGAGCCTGAGCCTGTTGTGTTCTGGGGCCTGGGACTCCCAGGGCTGGGGGAGGCTCCCCGGCCACCGCAGGCTGGCTCAGCAGAGCCCTTCCCTTGCCTGGGCAGCGTCTGTGTTTGCCTCTGGCCCTGCCCCCGTGGGGGTTGGGGGTGGGGAGTCTGGGAGTGGCGTCACTAACTCTGCTGGAGGGTGTCTGAGCCCTCAGCAATGGCCCGAGTGCATTTCCAGGTCTTCATAAATGCTTGTGGAATTAGGCTGGGTCATCGCAACCCCCAGATGGGGGAAGGCAGAGCAGGTGGGGAAACTGAGACAACGGGCTTTGATTGCTTGAGGTTCCCGAGTCTGGACTAGAGCTGACCCCCTGAGGGCCCTGTTGGTGTCCTGGGTGTTGAGGACACGGCCTTCCCTGCCACTGTCCCCTGAGTGAGGGGGTCGACCTGCGGGCAGGTCCCAGCGGGAGAGGGCTGGAGCAGGTGGGGGCTGGGTGAGACCTGGGGGTGGCATTTTGGGACCGAGGAGGGCCAGGGCTGGGGAGGAGGCACCTGTGAGAAATGATACGTGGGCCCTGGTCCACACCCATGGACTCCGGCTCTTCTCACGGGGTAGCCCTGGAAATAAGTGGTGACCCCCAGAGAGCCTTTGTCTTCTTAGAGCCCCTTCTCACCATTCTTCCCCCCACCCCCGGGAGAGTTTTCCAACTTTCTAGGGCTTTTCCAAAGCGCTTCTCCTCCTCTCTAGACCGCCCCCTGCTGGTGGGAACTCTTCCTTCCTTGCGCCGCCCTGGGACTCTTGGCCCCTGTCTTGCTGGGTGCACTCTGGGGCTGCCTTCCCGCTCGACAGGGGGTCTTGGTGATGGGGGCCAAACGCTTTGCCCCCCACAGACCACGTCTTAGTGGAATTGTCGGCATCTGTCGGCATCTTCCTCCTACTCTAATGCACAGCTTCTACTGGAGCGAGACCTTAAATCAGAATGATGTTGCAGTTGAATATAAAATAAAGGGCTGGGTCCCCACATGCTCGGAGCCTCCCAAAGTCAGTCCTGAGTAGGAGCTGCCACCCCAAGTTACAGATGAGGAAACTGAGGCCCAAGGGCTGCAGAGGAGTGCACAGGGTACCCTGGGTGGAGGAGGGGGAGGGTGGGACCCTGCCCCCCCAGCTCCCTGGCCCCCTGGCCCCAGCCCAGTTGACCCCAGGGTGTTCATGGTTCCCATGCTCTGCCATTGCTCAGGAGTGGCTGGGGCAGGAAGGGGCTGGGGGTCCCAGGTCAGCCTGGGTGGCCCAGCGGGTCCTTGAACTCGCTGCCGGGGTGGAGGTGCAGCTGTGGGTGGGCCCTGCTTTCCCACGGCCCCTGTTGCCACCCAGGCTGCCTTTCCGGCTGAGAGGTAGCAGCTGCCCTGGGCCTCACCCGCTGCCTGGCAGTGCGGCTTCAGCTGTGGGCATTGTCATGGCGGTGACCGGCAGCCGTCCCCCACCCCCAGGTTACTCTCTGGTGACCCACATCCCAGCTGGAGCCAGAGACATCCAGATCGTGGAGCGGAAGAAGTCGGCTGACGTCCTGGGTGCGTATGGCCTGTGCAGCTCCCTCATGGGGCTTAGGGTTTGGTGCGGGGCAGAATTTCCCAGTGAAGTGTGTGTTTGCTCCTAGATGCCCTCCAGGTGTGTGTGTGTGGGGGGGGGTTGTGAAGCAGAGTTCACGCCCCTGTGTGAAGGACCTCGCATCTGTTTGCCAGTGGAGAGGGTTTGTGATGACAGGTAGTGAGTTCCCCGTCACTAGAGAACCTTTTACTGGCAAAAGCAAGGGGTGTTGAAAGTGGGATCTCTGCCTGCATTGGGTTCCCAGGTTGAGACTTAGAGGTGAGAAGGTCAAGTTAGGGCTGTGAGGAATTAGACAGCTAGTCCAAGGTCATGAGTGACGAGATGAGATTTGAGCTCAGGTGTGGGGGTTCTCAAGTTGATGTCTTGCCACTAGACGGTGTCTGGTGGGAGTTGGATCTCTGTGGGGGAGGCTTCCAACTCGAGGATTCTGGAGTTATTTGCACAGTGGCTGAGGCACTGAGGCCCTGTCTCAGTAGATAAATCTAGAAGGTTCCCCCATGAAGCCGGAGTGGTGGGCCAGCAGGCCACGGCAGGCTGGTGCTCTGGGCTTGGGCCCTGTGCCAGGCAGGTGCCAGGGGGTCTCCTCTGACCCCAGGCTGGGGCCCCAGGTTGTGCAGGAAGCTTTCTCTGATGTAGACGCAGCCCCTGCCCCCCACTTTACCCAGGCACAGCTCTCCCTGCCGGGCTCACCTCCCTGGTGGCATGAAACCCACCCTTCTTGGAGTCCCCAGGAGGAAGAGACGCTTTGTTGAAGGTCCTCAAGCTAGTCCCCGGCCCCCAGGCCAAAGTGCCCTGCCCTGCGTGTCTGCCCACTCTAGGCCCCGGCCTGTCACCCTGGAGCTGCTCTGCTGTATGGCCAAGCGTGGGAGCCACGTGGTGTCACCAGGCCCCTGGGCCTCTGGCTGGGCCAGTTGCTTTGTCACTGGGTGAGCGGGGAGGCTAGGAAACCCCATGTTCCCAAGCTGGCTCCAAAGCTCATTCTTGAAATAGAAGCATGGAAACACCAAGCGTGGCCCTGGAGGGCTGGGAAAGCTGCAGGACGTAAGGCCAATACTGTCAGGAAACAGGGTTTGGACTCCGGCCCTTGTTTTAACCCCTGTATGGTCCTCCAGTCCCCCCACCCCCCGCCTCTTGGAACTGGTACTTTATCCAGGTTAGTTTTTTGACACTAACACGTGAAGGGCATTTATGGAGCCGGCATGTCCTGCCCACGGTGCTGTCGGATAGTAGGAATTCTCTGCACCAGGCCCTTCTGCTCAGGTTGCCGCAACAGCTCCAGAAGCCAAGCCCCACTGCTCCTGCTAGCTGGCTCCTGGGAAGACAGGCTGTCCCCAGATGACAAGTCTGCCTCCTCCTGTCCCCTGCCTCTGAGGTTCTCAGCACCCCTGCTCTCCCTCGCCAGCCCCAGGGGGCGGCTCTCCCTGAGCAATCACCTTCGGGCGATTTCCCCGCTCCCAGGGACAGTGGGCAGACAGGTTGCCAGGACTTTGCTCACCTGCTCCTTTCTGTCTCGAGCCTTCCATTAGGCTCAAGCTGGGGCCCAGGAGTGCCTGTGCACCCAGGACACCCCAAGTGTCCATTTGCACGCCGCTGCACCGAGAGGGTGACTGAAACAGTGCCCAGGCCACCACTTGTTCAAGCCTGGGAAGGTGGATGGATGGGGAGAAGGTGAGACCCCCCCATGCCAGCTCTGGCGGTAAACGTCGCCACCGTCGGCCAGCATGAGTGGTGCCCAGGCCAGCGAGGCCGGGCCACGGCGTCTGTCTACGTGGGCACTGGGAGGGGTCTTGTGGCCCCTTGGCACTGACCTGGCAGGGGCGCTGCAGCGGTGAGCCTGCAGCCGAGGTGGGCTGGATGGCCCAGCTCCGGACCTGGCAGAACCCTGCTGCCCAGCACCTCCTCCTGGCCACGGGCCTCCTGGTCCAGCCTGGCCCCAGGCGCTGGCGTTGGCTCGACACCTCGCAGCCCCTCAGCTCCTTCAAAGGCGGCCAGAATAACAGGACCCAGCGGGCCCCCTGCCAGCTATTTTGAGTCGTCTAGACAAGTCCTTAGCTGTTTATTTTAGGCTGATAGGAACGTGCATTTGCATCTCCCCAGCGCTCACTGGTCAGGGGCACGTGTTTGACACAGAGCAACGACCTCCCCCACAGTGCGGGGGACTTCCTGTCCCTGGGGTATTTTGGGGATGGTGTGGGGGGACAGGTTTGGCCAGAGTCCCCTGTGTGTGTGAGGCCAGCTCCCTCTGGCACCCCGCCCCGTGCAGCTCCCGTGACCAGCGGCTCTGCCTTCCAGCTCTCGCGGACGAAGCCGGCTTCTACTTCTTCAACGGCAACTACAGGGTGGACAGCCCCAAGGACTTCCACATCGCCGGCACCGTGGTCAAGTACCGGCGGCCCATGGACATCTACGAGACGGGCATCGAGTACATCGTGGCACAGGGGCCCACCACCCAGGGCCTGAACGTCATGGTGTGTGAGCCAGGGGCTCCATGGGGCGGGGGGCAGGCCGGCGGGCGCCTCCCCCAGAGCCCAGCAGCGGGCAGGGCACCTCTGGGGCTGCACCAACTCTCTCCTCCAGAGGGGCTTCTTTCACTCACTCACTCAGTTACATACTTGTTCGTTCATTCACCAAGTCACCCCTCATTCACTCACTCGCTCAGTTACGTACTCGTGCGTTCATTCACCAAGTCACCCCTCATTCATTCACTCGCTCTGTTATGTACTTGCACGTTCGTTCATGAAGTCACCCTTCATTCCTTCACTCACTCAGTTATGTACTCACGTATTCATTCACCAAGTCACTCCCTCATTCATTCACTCATTCATTACGTGCTTGCTTATTCATTCATGAGGTCACTCCCACATTCATTCATTCATTCATTCATTCATTCAGTTTTAAATCCATTCTCTTAGTCTCTTATTTCTTCATTAGTCCATCCATTCATTCATTCATTCAGCACTGCTGTTAGTGTCTCTGGTGGACAGGCAGAGAGGGGCAGGGGACCTACTCCTTCCCACAGCTGGGGGGTTTCTGAGCCCCCTTAGTTTCCTGCCCACTTCTGGACACTGGTGTTTCTGCCAGGCCCTCAATGCTGGGGGACCAGGACAGTGCTGGTGGCCCCTGGCTCCCTGCCTCTGAGGAGGCCTCACCCCCATGGACATTGCTTCTGCCAAGTGGCTCGGGGCACCTGGAGGTGGGGCTGAGGGTGTGAATGGAGGCAGGAGAGAGCTGGGCCCTGTGCACCCAGCTTGCCATGAGTGTCCACCCTGGCTGGCGCTAGGAGCAAATGCCATAGTGGCTGTAGGGGCTTGTCACTGGGTCAAAGGACGTCCAGATGAGCAATTCTGGAGTTCTTTGAGGTTTGTGGCTTTCTAAGATGCTGAGGCTGAGGACGTATGGTCGGGGGTAGCGCTCAGCCACCATTGCTGTCGGTTTCCCTGTGCCACCATGGCAGGTGCAAGGGTCCTCACTTGACAGATGAAGAAACTCAGGCACAGGGTGTGGTGACTGCATGATGCCAAGGGACTGTGTGTGGCAGGTCTGCCCGAGGCAGGAGCCAGCCATTGGTTTAACTCCCAAGCCAGAGAGGCCTCCAATCTGGGGTGCCACCCACTGCCTCTTGTGATCTCAGAATCCAATGTGGGCCATGAGTTTCCATGTCCATACTCAGCTGAGCTGCCCTTTGGCTGGAGGAGGTGTGTGTGTGTGTGTGTGTGTGTGTGGTGGGCTCCACTGCCCTGGGAAACAGACTCTGAGATGGAGGCTTGTGTGCAGGAGGTTCTCAGGGTGACCCCAGGAACGACACCGTCGGGGAGGGAGGGAAGCAGCGCTGGACAGAAGGAAAGGCTGAGCTGTGAGGTGGTCGTGACAGGGGCCTCTGCCCACCCCCCAGGGGGCTCTGGGGTTGAAGAGGCTCCCCCAGAGTTATCTCAAGTTGAGGCTGGGGGCTGAGCCTTTGTCATTGTATGCAGGCTACCCCTTGGAAAGGGCCATGACCTTGAGAGATGTAGCTCCCTTTGGCCAAGGGACGTCCCTGGGGGGAGACTCAGCTGTGAAGGGGGGCGGGGCAGGCAACACTGTGGCAGTGTGGGGTCCCGGCACCGGGCTGCAGCTGCCCCTGTGCTGCTCCATCTGTCTGCTCTGTGCAGTCGGTCCTCCCCAGCAGCAAACCACTCCTCCCAGATCCTCATTGGCTCCTGTTCCCAGGGAGCCCCCCGGAAGGCCAGTGGGGTGAACTGCAGCTGGTCTGGGGGTGCAATGGCACCCATCTGTCCCTCTCCGCCCCCCATTCCACAGGCTCCTTATTCTTGCCCAGCACCTCGGCTGGGCCCCAGGTGGCTTCCCCGGTGGGGTCCCAGACTCTTATCCTGGAGGGGTCCGAGCTCCTGGTCTTCGTGCCCTTTGCAAACCAAAGCAGCCGCCCTTGTCCAGTTACCATCTGATTGGGCAGGGGACACCAAGAGATGCCCCAGTGCCCAGCTGGGTACCACATGCTTTCCTCCCAGCACCAGCGCCAGGCACCACCCTCCCTGCTCCTCAGGATGAGGGTCCCTTACCCCCGCTGGGCTGGCAACTCCTTTCCAGCGCCCAAGCAGTCTGGGTGGCAGCCGAAGCTGAAAGTTTGATGACACTTTTATCCCCTGGTGGACATGTTCTCCCTCTGGGAATCAGGATCTGTAGACCCACAGATCCTAGAGTCATGGGGATGGTCCTGGGAATGACAGCCACTGCCCCTTCCACTTCTCGTTCCCCGGGCCCTTGTGGTCTCCCTGCTGGGGGCTGATGCTCCTTTGGGGCGTGCCTGGCAGCAGGGAGGGCGCTGCATGCCACCTCCTCACAGACTGTTAGTGTGGCCTCATTTCCCCTGCTCTCGCCGTTTGGTGTTTCTGGGAGATGCAGTGATAGGACAGTGGGCGCCATGGTCACGTGCCCACAGGCTGGGTGACTGCCCAGTGCAAGACCTTGTGGTGGGGGGGCTGGCTGAGGCTCTGTGGGCTGGACGGGCCGACTCAGCCCCCCAGGGTGGAAGGCGAGTAGTGCCGTCAACTTCCGTCGGGGGCTGTGAGGGCTTCCCGAGGGCTTCCCGAGGGCCAGCTGCTGCAGGTCAACAGACAGCTGAGGACGTAGCCAGGGCAGCCGTGGTGAAGGGGGCTCGTGCTACTGGACCCGCGAGTAGCTTCCATCCCAGCCCCCAGGGCAACTCTGTTGACGTAGCCATCGAGACACCACTGGGCTGATGAGGTCCAGCTCAAGTGGCAAAGCCCTTCTTCTGTGTCTCCCCGTGGTGGGTGATCCCTGGTGTGGATGGGCACGTGGCACAGGGATCTTCACGTTTTGTGCCCACTGCATAGGTTTATACACTCCAATCCTCTCCCCCTGACTGACTTGTCCACAGTCTTCCAATCTTCTCCATCCAGGCCCCAACAACCAGCTATGCCACCTGCCACCGCCCCTGAGTCGGTATTTATTCTGACTGTGGCCACTTGGTTTTTCTTACAAAGTGGAGGGCCACAGGCACTGCCTGAAGCCCCTTGGGAGAATTTTCCTTCACTGTGTTTTATTTTCCTGGCCCCCCTGCGTGGTACTGTAGTGAAGCAGTCATTTTCAGCTCACACCCTCATACTGAGCTGTCTCATCTCTGAATCAACTTTGTCCTCTTTCCTCCCACCCTGTTGCACCGCAAGGGTCCCCCAAGGAGCCCTGGCCGAGGGCTGTGAGAGAGATGCAGGTGTGAGGCTCTTCGACGATGCAGGGGTTTGGTTCATGGGCTGACGCAGCTTTCTTCTGCCCTCTGGCCCTGGCTCTGCCCAATTCTGGACTTAACATTTCCATTTTATCATGGACCACTGCTGGGGCCTCCTAACCTTGTAGCTCAGTGGACCTGATAGAACTCAGGCTGTGGCAAGCAGCTCTGGCTGCAGGGGTGGCTTAGCGTCCCGTGGTCAGAGCCTTCCATCCCTAGCGGGGCTGGGAGGACAGGAGGGCTTTTCCGTGATGCTTGGTTCTTCCCTGCAGATGGCATGGCCCCGCTCCAGAGCCCTGGAGGGCACCGTGATCTTCCTACGGGGCTTGCCAGGGGTCCTGTGCCACATAACAGGGACTCGTGTGGTTGTAAGGTCTGTGAGGTCATCTGGCCCAAGGGGCACGGCTGCTTGCGCCACAGCTTAGACCTACTCCAGAGCCCATTCTGCTCAGGGCCCCTGCAAAGCTGATGCCCTTTATGTCTCCAGTATGTGGACTGGAGCAATATTCCCAGACATGGAATATGCCATCTCTGGAATTCTTCTTCATGGCATGGGTCGGGGTGGGAGTGGGGTGGGGTGGGGTACAAGGTGCAATCATTTGCCCTTTCCTTTCAAGGGGATGCCCCGGTGTCCCCCAGACTAGTGAGCTCTGAAATTTTCATTTGTGTGGGGGCCACTGAATCTTTCAGGGTCTGTGGTCCCCTGGACTGCCTGTGTTTCACCACGTCTCAGCGTCCCTGCCGCTTCTCGCTCGTCCGCTCTGGTTACCACGGCGCCATCGATATGGAGGACCAAGGCCTTGCTGGCCCTGTGGGGTGACCCGGACCCTCTGTGCTGGATTGTGCAGAGGGTGGGGCAGAGTTCACGGCCCACAGTCAACATCCCAAAGGGGCACTTTGTACACCCCACAGGAATGCCAGCTGCATCCGGACCTCCTTCTTAACAGAGCTGGAAATGCAGGTTCTTGCCTGCTGGGTGGCTGTGCGCCATCAGCCGGAGGCCCGGCCATTCTGCTCCCGGGAAGACCCCACATCTACTGAAAGCTGCACCTGCAGCTGCCGTGGGCGCCTGTGCGGTTCTCGTGTGTCCTCCTGGACCTGGCTGGTTTTTGTAGGGAGTCACGCTGCTGAAGTAAATGACAGGGTTCACCACCCCGGAGCCCTTTAGGTCTCTAAGCATGGCACCAGTCTCTGTTATCTTCTCCAGGATGCGATATTGGTTTTAATTTACTATCTTGGGAGGGGGAGGGGGTCAGAGGTCATATTCAGGGGCCACCACTCAGCTTTTCCCACTATGATGGTTCTCGCCCCACAGGCCACGGGGCCAAGGTGGTGGAGGTTCAGCCAACTCCCGGTTATGCATTTGGGTACAGGGGACATAACCATGGGGTGCAACTGTGGATCCAGCAGACGTGCCGGGGGACAGAGAGCCACCCCTCGCCCTGCATGGGCACTCTCCGTCCCAGGGGGCAAAAGTCATGCTTTGGGCCCCCAAGTATCCGTGACAACTTGGGCCCTGGTCCTCAGAACGCTTATCCACTTCCCCAGCATGCCGTTAGCTGAGCAAAGGCCGTCGGACTCTGGGGAACACCTGGGGGGACTGTTGCATGTGTTCCTGGGGACGGGGCCTTCTCCTCTTTTAATGGATCCTGGGTCTGCAAACTGATTCGGACGTGGAGCTTGGTTCGAGGGTAGTGCTTCCCACGGGCAGCTGCCCTCAGCTTCCCCGCCATCCACCCTTGATTTCTTTGGATTTTGTGGATTGAGCAGCACCTGTTCTGGGCCCATCTTCTCTGCCCCTAGGGACGCTTTGTTGTGTTACAGGTGTGCAGAAGCCTCTGGGCTCAAGTACTGTGCTGCCCGGTACCTGGTTGACCATCACTGCTATCAGGGAGTGCTGCTCTACAAGGGTGTCTCCTGCCTGCAGAGGACCCCTGCGCTGCCCCCCAAGTGCCCTTCTAAAGGCTCTGGTGCCCCCTCACCATCACTTTTCTTTCCATGCTGGTGAATCGAGGTCCTCCAGGCCCCCCATGGGAAACAGGCCCCTGGGGATGTTTGTAGCCTTTTGATCACTCTTCTGTCAGCTGTCCCAGCTCACCCTTCACTTGGAGCCAGCCACCACGTTCTCCAGGCTTCCAGATCCTTTATCCTGAGAGGGCCTCCCACAGGGACCGCTCTCCCTTGTTGGATTTTATTCTGGTCTTGGATTCTGGCCCTCAGGCCCCTGCCCCCATGTGCCCTTAGCTGTTCCTGCAGTCCCTTGTAAGGGTCAGCATGCAGCTCGCCCCCAGCTATTGGCCTGGGGGGAGGCGAGGCCTGGATGGGGCCTACGTGGTCTTGCAGGGCAGAGGCCTCTGCAGCCCCTTTGAGCCAGGGGAAGCGTGGGCCTTGGATAGGGAGGACAGGGCACATTTTCAGGCCCAGAAGGCCAGAGAGTGGGGAGTGATGGGAAGTTTTGAGCTTGTCGAGCCCATTGACTCAGATCTCCCCAGCTGGGACCTTCCTCTGTTTCTCTGGTACTTTAGGGGTGAGGCCAGGGCTGGAGCCTTTTCTGCCCTCCAGCTACAAGACATGCATGCATCCTCATGTCTCCACCCTCTGGCTTTGTCACCCGACTCCCTTCCAGGGGGCTTGGCTCGGGGTTCCATGCGCTGCCAGTGGTGTCTTCCCACTGCCCCTGGCTGGCGGAGATCCTGCCCCAACCCCACTTTAGAGTCTGCTTCCCAGGACCACTCCTGACACCAAGGGCTTGGGTCCCTTGCGCTCACTCATCCCGGCCCAGGGGTGTTGCTGGGACCGCCTCGGAAACAGCCTTCGTGGGTGAGGGAAGCAGCTGGGGCGGGAGAGAAGCTGGGCTGCAGTGCCGTCTCAACAGGGGCCTCCGCCCTCCCCCCGGGGGCTCTGGAGCTGGGGCAGCCCCTCAGGGTCATGCTGCAGGGAGGCAGGGGTCCTGGGCGCAGCGAGGACGGTGGAGTGGCAGCAGCACATCTGGCAAGGAGGAGGGTTGGAATTTAGAATTGCTGACACGGTGATGGGAAAAAGATCAGCTTGACCACGTTTAAGTTTCCCACGTACCGTGCTCCCCCTCTTGCCTGCCCCCAAGGGGGGCCACTCTCGGGCCCTCCAGTGCTGTGGACACGGGCTGTCCCAGGGGTGCAGGTGAGGCCTGTGACGTGGCCGCCTGCTACGGGTGGGACTCAGGTGGGAGCCACTGCTGGCAATGCTCCCAGCAGCCCATGTCCACAGGGGCCCCTTAGGGAACAGGCCCAGCATCGCTCTGGGAGGGGGCTGAGGAGTTTGGGGCAAGGGGCTGCAGCGAGGTTTCGGGGCTGGGCGCCCGCTCCTTCTCCCTTCCCAGGTGTGGAACCAGAATGGCAAGAGCCCCTCCATCACCTTCGAGTACACGCTCCTGCAGCCGCACGCCCACCCCCGCCAGCCCGTCTACTACGGCTTCCCTGAGCCGGCCTCCGACAGCGCCGAGAGCCAGGAGCTGGAGGGGCCCGGGCTGCTGGGCTTCGTCCCACACAACGGCTCCCTGTATGGCCAGGCGTCCTCAGAGCACCCGGGGCGGGGCCCTCCGCTGCGGGGCCACCCCGCCTCACGGGTCAAGCTGGGGCTGGGCCAGGGCCCGGAGACCAACGAGGTGTGCGAGCAGGCCAGCGGCGGGGCCTGCGAGGGACCTCCCAGGGGCAAGGGCTTCCGAGGTAACTGGGTGGAGCAGGGGCTGGGGCGGGGACTCCCCAGGGAGAGGGGCCTGGGGAACAGGTCTTCCGTCACCTCGTGTCTGCAAGAGAGGTTCATTGTGAGGCCCGTGCCTTAGGACGTGCACGGTGCTGAGGCCTTCTCCTCTGTCCTCCTTCACATGCATTCTTGGGGGCAGGTGCAGTGGTCCCCATTTGGGGAAACTGAGGCTTAGCAGAGGAAACGACTTGCCCAAGTCACACAGCCCACCACGGAGGAGCCAGGCTTCAAGCCCAGCACAATGGGAGCCCACGCACCCACCCTGGCTCTTTGGGTGGCTGCGACAGAGAGCAAAGGGGGTGCTCACGGGCTTTAAGGCTAGTGGGGAGACACACAGACAGTGTAACAGGGTGTGGCAAGAGCTCAGGCAGGAGGAGAACGGGGAGCCGAGGGGCCCAGTGTGGGGGGCTCCAGTACAGATGGGGGTGGCAGGGAGGGGTCCTCAGAGACAGGGACCTCTAATCCAAAGCCTCAACGAGGACAGAGGGTTGACAGGTGGGGTGGAGCCGAGAAGTTTCAGGCAGAGGGGACAGCAGGACACAGGAAGAGTGTGTGACAGGCAGGGGCAATGGACACCCAGGCAGGTGGGCACAGAAGGCTCAGGCGAGTGGTGGCTGGAGGATAGACCAGACTTTAGACGAATCCCCTACACGCACTTGGGGGCAAGTTTCTGAGCCCCACCCAGAGGCTTTATGTAGAAGAAACTTTAGAGGTTGACCAGAATCCCCTTTACAAGAGCTTTTTCTGGGTTGCCTCCGACACTAATGTGTCCACTTGAGGATCTCAGCCACCTCTTGTCCTTTCACGAAGCAGAAACCTGCCTCCGGGAACTTGCTAGCTCAGCTTCCTCGGGTCCAGCCCCACTGGTCCGAGTCCCCACCCAGGGTGGCCCTTGCCCCAGCACAAGGGGTGCTTGGGTTTGAGTCTGTTCTCACTTTGTAGATGGCAATGCCACGGGGACGGCTCTCGCAGGGGACAAGGATGACCAGGAGGCAGACGCCCGCTTCACCTCCCGGGAGTTCCTCTCAGCCAACGCCATCTCTGACCAGCTCTTGGGCACGGGCTCCGACTCGAAGGAGCACCCCCTCAACGAGACGGGGAACAGCATCTTTGCACAGGGAGTTCTGAGGAGCCCCCCAGCCGAGAGCCTCTATGTCGACTACGAGGAGAACGAGGGGGTCGGCCCTTTCCTGCTCAACGGGTCCTACCTGGAGCTGAGCAGCGACCGAGTCGCCAACACCTCCTCCGAGACCCCGGCCCCCAACGCCAGCGCCAGCCTCCCCGCCTCGGCCGGGAACAGGACTCACAAGGCCAGGTAGGAGCACGTGCCCCTGGGCCTGGCCTCTGTCTAGGGGCCTCTGGAGGGACCAAGACCCGGATGGCAAGGGGGCCCCACCCACGTGGGGTCTGGCCGGAGCCTCCAGAGGTGGGTGGGAGCCAGCCACCCTTCCCAGCATCCCCCGAGTCAGAGGCCTGGGGTTGGTGGGCTCTGCACACTGGGCCTGTGGGCGGAAGCCCTGCTCCCAGCACTGATGTCTTGGAGCCAAGGGTGGGTGGAGCAAGCTGTCGTTTCTGAGAACGGGTCGTGAGCCAGCACAGACTCCACACCCCATAAGCACGGAAACATTGGGTCCTCACCACCACCCTTCGTGTCAGGAGCAGGACTCGGGGGCTCAGAGAGGGTGAGTGATGGGGCCCAAGGGTGTAGGGTCCCTGGGTTCCACGTCCAGCTCTCACGGCCCCTTCAGACATGAGGTGGACACTGCAGGCAGTTCCCCGAGCAGGGTGTGGCTCGGCACCCACCTTCACCGCAGGCCCGAGAGAGGAAAGGGGAAGGATCCAGAAGGCTACTCCGCCAGGGGCCAGGCCCTAAACTCTGGGATCAGGAATGAGCCCTTCTGCAGCCTGAGCTGGGCCTGCCCCTGGGATGGGTCGTCGGACACCTGACCTGGGGCCAGGCCCCAAAGCCAAGGCCGCGGCCTTGGATGACTGGGCAGCCACCAGGAGCCCCCCTGGGCCAGGAGCTGGCTGGGAGCATGGTGGCCCCAGGCCTGCTACCGTCCCTGCTGGAGGACCATCCCCAGGGACAAGCCTCCTGGGCCCAGGAGGCCACCCCTCCAGGTTTCCTCGCTGCAGGGGTCCCCGTGCTTTCCCTGGAAGCATTGAGACTGGTGTAAATGGACTGAGCCAACTCAGCAGCAAATGGTGGTGTGGGGACTGGAGGCAACAAGGGGCCCACAGGTCCATTTGCTTTTTTTCGAAGACCCACCCAAACCTCTTGACTCTAAACACCAGACTGGATTAAACGTGGGCCCAGGCCGGAGTCGGGACACAGAGTGGGCGTCCTCTGCATGTGCTCAGGGCTTTGTGGGTGACCTGGGCTTTGTTCCTGAGGCGATGTGGTTTCGGGCGACCCTTTCACCCACCCCAGGGGACAAAAGCTGCAGAGCCCACCTCCCTGTTTTTCACACAAAGTACCTGGGCTGTAGTAGGGCCCCAAGGTTTTGCAACTGTTGGCGAAGGTGAGTGGAGTGGGAGATCCAGAACTTTCCAGGGGCCAGACTCGATCTTCGGGCTCACCCTGACACCTCCACCCTAAAAGTGCAAGGCTATGCTTCAAGGGCGCAGGGTCTGAATGCAAGGGGGTGGCTTGTGGGAGATGGCAGGTGCCCCCGAATCAGACGGTGAGGCCTGGCCCTTGGTGGTGAGAGGGGTAGCTGGTGAAGCCCTGGGCCTCGTTCCTGTCACTGGCAGGGGCCCTTCGCCTCCTTGGACCGTGGATGGGATGGAATTTTACCCCGGACGTGAAGCACACAGCAAGGACTTGAGAAGTAGAAATGTATTAATAAACTGAGCCCCCAGGGTGAGGGAGGGCCCCTTCCAGGATGCAGGACCCAGGGAGGTGCACGTGGCCAGCTGCCTACAGTCGGGGACTGCCCTGAAGCCTGAAGAGGCCTAGGCCCCACACCTCCATTGGCTATGGCATGGAAAATTCCGGCAGCCGCCCACTCAGATATTCAGGGATTCCCTTCACTGCCTGGGCCGACACGAACCTTTGGGTCCCCGAGCCAACGGTCTGTCCTGCCCCCGTTCCAGCTGACTCACCCACGCCCCTTGTCCTGAGGGACAGGATGGATTTCTGAGCCTGCCTGGGAGGCATTGACACTGGGCAAGCCCCCGAGGGGGTGAGTTGGGGCACTCCCCTGGATGGGCTGCCCCCCAGGGATGCTCCGCAGCACTGAGGACGGCCCAAGAGACGCCAGGCCAGGGAGGCCGTGGGGACTCCCTCAGGCCCAAATCACCACGTCCCCGCTGCATTGTCCAAACACAGGAAGCAGTGTCTGCTCGAAATGAAGGCGAAATCAAAGGGGCAGCCCAGAAAAGAAAGGCTATTTTCATCTTCAGACAATCAAGGGAGGGACCACAGCCGGCTGAGGAGTCACTGGGAGAACTGGCCCGAGCCCAGGAGACCCAGCCCTCTCGGAAGCCCAGGGTGGGGGAAGGAGAAAAGCCTGTTCTCCAGGGTCAGGCCCACGCAAAGCCAGTTGCCGTGGACATCTCCGGCCTGGGGACCAGATGAGCCTGCACCCCTCTGGGCAGCTGGGCTGAGACCACACCTGACGTGCGGTTTGGAGCGGCCAGCAAGCAGGTGTCCTCCCTCCAGGTGGAGACCAGAGAGGGGGCTTCTGCTGCTTCCTGGGACCTGTGCTCCTTGGGGCTCAGTGAACGCAGGGGCCGGTGCTGATCGCTGGGTGGACACGGGTAGGGCAGGCTGGGGGCACTGTGCACGCAGCAAATCCATGAGGACTTTTTGGGTTATTTTGAGCCGGGCCTGCACTCCTACCTGGGTGGGGTTGGCTGCGCTGGTGGGGGTGGTTGGGTGCCATTAGATGAAGATGGTGCATTTCTCCCTGGGTAAGGTGGGGGCACCCACCGGAGCTTTCCGACCGTGTCCTTTTGGGGTTGAATGGAAACCCCGTCAGGCCAGTGCCATGTTTTCTGGGGCCGGCCTTAGGGGTGGTCTTCGGTGTCCTTCTGCCCCCCCCAGGCATTGGCCACCCAGGAGCGGGGTGGGCAGAGCGGGTCTCATGGGCATGGCGATGCGAGTCCCCAGATCTTCTGTTCTAAAACGACTGGGACTCAGCGTCCTGTGCCCCTTGGGTTTTAAAGTTTCCTCTAGTGTTTAAGAAGGAAGGAGGGGCTTCCCCTTCTTCCCGAAACCTGTGGAAAGGCTGGAGCAAACCCCTGGCCAGCAGGCCAGCAGGCGAGGGGCTCGGCAGGCTTTGGCGAGAGCCACAGGGCAGGCGCCGCTGCCGTCTCCCTCCTCCCCACCCCATCGGCGAATTCATCACACCAGGCCCATTGCCGGATGACCTCCTGGGGCAAGGGTGAGAGTTCTCCCTGGATTTGGAGCCTCCTGGGAAAGTTAGGCCAATCCAAGCAAAATGGTGGAGATCTGACCCACTTGTGAAACTCCAGAAGCCTGGAAGTCAGCACAACCCACAAAGAATAAACGCCTCAACAAACCCAAGTCAAGGCCATTATCCCAGAATGGACGGGCAGGCCGTTTAGGACAGGCATCCTGGGCAGGCGTCCAGAACCCACATCCCGCTCGCACTGTCCACGGAGGTGAACTGAAGGCCCAAGGAAAGGACCTGCGGGCTTGCCCGGGTCTAGGCACGGAGGGGGTGTTGGTGCGCGATCTCCTGCAGCTCGTCCCCCTGGGCCTGTGGGGCTGTGGTTGGGGCCCTGCAGCTGCCCACGGGGTCCAGCTTTAACATGGAAGTGGAGGCCTGGGAGAGGTCAGCGGCCACTGAGCATCTGCCCTGCCCGGGCTCCGGGGGTCCCCAGGACGGAAGCCAGGGCTGGCCCTGTCCGTGCTGGCTGTGCCTTGAGCAGACAACCCCGAGCCACAGCCGTTGTTGCCACTGCCGCCACTTATGGAGTCCCAAAGCAGCCTGCACGCTGGGGTTTTGGGGAGGGGGTCCTAGGCCACCCACTGCTCGGAGCAGCAAGGCATCCAGCAGCCGTTGGCAGGGCTGCCTGCTTTCCACCAAAGAATAACAGCCGGTCACTGGCTGGAGCCTACGGGATGAAACATGTGTGGGGGCACCTGGGGGGCACGGCTGCACCCCTGTCTGCAGCTGAGCTTTGCTGTGTTGATCAGTGGCATCCATCAGCTACTGTACCCACTCAAGCAGAATCCCAGCTGAGAGAGGCAGCAGGAGGGAATTCTGGCACATTCTCAACACAAAAGATGGCTTCTTAGGCCCCTTCTCTGGTGGGAGGAAGGAAGCTACTAGCTGCCGTGAGGAGGCGAGCAAGAGGCCTGTGTGTGGAGGGAGCAATTAAGATGTTGGGAGCCTCAAACTCTTCGACCCCCTCGTCTGGAAGGAGACACCAGAGCTTCCATGCCTGGTATGCGTACCCTGATTCACTGGGATGGAAAACACAAACCTCCGGTCAGTCCTGAGATGTGTCTGCTCATGGAGGCCGCCCTGTTCTCTGTCTTAGATGGGGCCAGGACAGGTGTGGCGCTGCAGGGAGGCCCAGCCGCCCTCCATCAGTGCTCAAACGAGCGAGTCCGGCGGCCATCCCTGCAGTTTCTTACCCCCTCTCTGCTTGACCTCGTCTGCAGGACTAGACCCAAGGCCCGCAAGCAGGGTGTGAGCCCAGCGGACATGTACCGGTGGAAGCTGTCGTCCCATGAGCCCTGCAGTGCCACCTGCACCACAGGTATGGGGCCCCTGGCCGCGCCTGCAGAGCCCACCTCCACCGTGCGGGGCGCCCGGATGGCCCCTGGGGCACTCGTCCTGCCATTTCCTCATCCGGGGGTCAGTGCAGGTGGGACCAGAGGAGTTTGGGCATCAGACAAAGGCACCCTGTTCTCACAGGCAGGGCTGGGACCCCTGGGGATTACGCGGCCCACCCCAAACACTCCCTCATCTGCTGCCATTTGTGTCTTGTTCTTGTTGGAGCAAGACTTTTTATTTCTTTTGGTTAAAAGTAAGAAATCTCGGGGGGCAGGGTTTTAACTGTTGGTTATAGCAAACATAGAAGGGGGGAAATGGACCTATGTCGTCTGCGACCGAGGGAATTGGGCGAGTTCTGGGCTCCATCAGCAGGTCAGGGGTTCAGAGAGGAGCAGAGAACCCTCTGTGGTGCTGGGACGGACAGAGACATGTGCCCAGTGAGTACAGAGCTGGAATTTGAAGCTGCTGCAGTCTCCAGGCTCTGGGCTGGGCCCGGGTCCAGGTCTGCTGTCCTCTGGGGCTCCCTTACCCCCAGGGGGTGCTGAGGTCAGATGTTGAGCTGGGAACCAGGCCCTGGGGCTTTGGCAGTGGTGGCAAATTGTGGGGAGGCCCCTGTGCTGGCTCTGAGCTTGGCTTTTATCCACACTTGGTGCTCTTTGCTTGTTTTGGTGACCAGTTTGGGAGAGGGGCTGTGGGAGGAGCTGGGGAGGGGGCAGTGCATTCTTTCTTCAAGTCCCTTGCTCACGTCCTGCTCACACCCATGTTCTTTTGGATGAGTCCCTGCAGCAGGGCACGCTGGGGCTGCCTCTTGGCTTTCCCAGGGAAAGGTGAGCTTTGGGGGTGGGTGGGGAGGGGGTGGGCACATGAGTTGCGCTGTCTGGTTTCCCACCCACTGTGATGCTGGCAGATTGTGGAAGTGGGTCGTGTACTTATCTCAAAGGTTGTCATGGGGGTTGACTGGAAACAAGAAGTGAGTGGTCGGGGCACAGCCCAGTATGTGGAAGCCGTTGCCGGCTGTTGGCTGCCTCCGGCCTCGGGAGAGGCTACGCTGGACTGGAAGTGAGTTGCGAGGCTGGCCCCAGGGCAGAGCTGACACAGCGCTGGGGGGGTGGGTAGCTGGAGTTCACTTGGCAGAGCCAACTGGGCATGGCCCTGTTTTAAATTGAGAGCCCCCACATCCTCCCTGCCCCCTGGCCCAAGGACCCTGGGCCCCTGACTCATGGTGCTGGGTCTGTCTGAAAGCACATGTTCGGAGCCCCTCCAGTCCCTCTCAAACACAGCGCTGGCTGGAGGGGACCTTGCTTGAAGCCTGTCTTAGTTTGCAAGCTGCTTTGACAAATGTCACCCTTGTTGACTTAAGCAACCGTGATCATCTCACAGTGCCCAAGGCTGGATGTTCCACATCCGGGCGTCAGAAGGCCGCGCTTCCTCCTTGAAGTCCGCTGTGGCCGGCGCTGGCTTGCCACCGTCCTGGGGCCCCTTGGCTTGTGTCCCTGCTCCCGTCATGTGGCACACTCTCTCCTTGTCGCTGACTCCCGGCTCTGAGTCCTGCGCGCCCTCCCTGACCCCTGGCTTCCAGGGTTTTCTCTTTACAAGGTCTATAGTATACGGATTAGCCCCCCTTCCCCCCCCATTCGGCCGAGCCACACCTTAGCTGACAACATCTCCGAGATCCTGCTCACCAGGGCTCACACCCATGGGGACGCGCGCCTCTTGTTGGGGAGTGTGAGTCCACCCCCCACCAGCACCTCCAGAGCAGGGCGGCCTCAGCAGGGAGGGGCCTGGTTCCAGACCCCAGCTGGGGGAACTGGTCTGTTTGAGGTGTGAGGCGGGACGAATAGGGAAGGACAGAGAAAAGACACATTTGGCTCTGGTCAGGGGGATCTCTGACCTCTAGACAAAGCTGTCCAGGTCTGGAATGAGGCTCCCGAGAGAGGGGGGACCCTGTCACCTCAGGAGGCCACAGGGGGCTTTGGGAGAATGTTGAGCACGACGAAGCCAGCCTGCCCTGGGCACCGCATGAGCCTGCCTATGTCCCTCCCAGCACAACGGAGCCCTGATGGCGGCCATGTGCTTGCAAAATCCCATTTTCCAGGGCACTGAGGCTGGGGTGGGGCAGGCTACGAACCTTTCGTGGCACGTGGGGTCTGAGCAGATGCCCAACACGGCGTCACCGGCACCCTGTGCCCTGCCAGGCACCCATGCAAAGAACTGTCAGGGCCGCTCTGATCTGTGGCCCAGGGGGCAATCTTTTTTTGTTTGTTTTTTCAAGACACTCTTCTGGAGCAGTAGACGTGATGCAGGTAAGTTTGTTTGGACTCTTAGAGTGGATCTCAAGCACAGATTTTCAAACTGTCCCCGGGCCCCGGCGCAGGTCCGTGGAGCAGGCTTGGAGGTGTCCCTTCCTCTGTCCTGTCCTGGGCTCCCTGCTGCTCGCTTCTGTTTAAAGAAGGTGCTGCCTGGCTCCCCAGGTTGGGAAACCACTGTCTGTGGGGCCGGAGTTCAGACAGGCGAAGCTGCAGCTCTGACAAGGCCCCGGGAAGGCGAGCAGGGGGGCTGTTTGTTCACGTCGTGCCGCCCAGGAGAGCCTGTGCATGGGTTTGAATCCTGGTCCATCTTGGCCGAGACCTGCCCCGTTTCCACTGTGCCACAAGGAGGAGCTGACGGTTAACTGGGTATTTGGTGAGGGTCCAGGGGTCTTGAACCCCAGATCTCCTGGGCCTCAGAGCTGGTGTCTCTGAAGCCTGGAATATTCTGACCAGACCCAGCCAGGAAGCCAGCCTTTCCCTCAGAGGAGGGTAAAGACTTCACAGCCCAGCGCTGGCAGGAGAGGAACTACTGACTGCAGCCTGGCCTCTGCCATTCATGGAAAAAAGAAAATAAAAACCTGTGTCGGCTGCTCGCAAGGCTGTTTCGCTCTGTGGAGGGCTGGGTCTCGGAGAGGCAGGAGCCCACTGGCTTTCAGACATGTGCGGCTGGGGCTGGGGACGGAGAGTGAGGTAGCCAGGAGCCCCATTTATGGGGAAATTGATGTGCCCCTGGGCACTGGTGGCCCCAGCAAGGAGAGTTTCCTGAGCTCCATTGTCCGGAAGATGGGTCCCTCTCTCTTGCTTGCTCTCTCTCATGCACCACCCCACTACATGAGTGCACGCGTGCACACACACACACACACACACACCAGCAGAGTCTAGCACTGCCCAGGGCCTTTACTGATGCCCACAGCTCTCTGTGGATTGTTCTAGTCCCTTGGCAAGGGCCACCCCGTTAGTGGTTGGGTTGTGTGCCAGGAGCGCAGGGGATGGGGACGAGAGGAGTGGGAGGTGGAGGTGAGGCCAAGGAATTAACAATATAAGCCGACCCTTTACACAGACCCCCTGGCAGGATTGGGAGTCCTAAGGAATTCAGAAAGGTCAAAGAAAGTTGACAGGCGCATTTGAGAAGGACCGGGCCATGCCATGGGTAGGCAGGGAGGGGTTGAACAGCTGATACAGCATCTAGGGAGGCTGGCAAGGATAAGTGTGGTTAGGTTTTATAATCACCCACCCATCCACCCACCCACCCACCCATCCACCCACCCACCCACCCACCCATCCACCCATCCATCCATCCACCCTTCCACCCATCCACCCACCCATCCATCCATCCACCCATCCACCCATCCACCCACCCATCCATCCATCCACCCATCCATCCATTCATCCATCCATCCATCCAATCTACCCTTCCTTCCTTCCTTCCTTCCTTCTTTCTTCCTTCCTTCAACCCGATTTCCTTTGGCAGTCACTCAAAAGAAATTCACTGATCTGAGAGCTGAAAGCAGACTTTGTACTGTGGTTTTTAACCTCTAGAGTCTCAGACTACTTGGAATGTATGAGAAAGGCACTAAACTGCCATCTTCCCAGACAAACGCCCAGAGGCTCTAGAGGACTCAAGCAGCCACACACATGCACGGATCCACACAGCCACGCACACACAAAGCCACACACACATCCTCACACAGCCTCCCACACACAGCCATACACACACGCACTGCACACTCAGCCACACATGCAGCCACATTCACACGCACACAGATTCAAACACAAATCCACATATGCACACACACATTCGTATACACAGGAGAGGTATGGGTACCAGGCTGAGAACTTCTCCTTTGCGTGTCGCTACTTCTTGTTTTACAGATGGGGAAACTGAGGCTGAGAAGCAGATGCCTCACCCACGGTCACCTGCCAAGTCAGTGGCAGGGTTGGGAGCGAATGGGGGAGGGGGTTTTAATGGTATCCCTGAGGCCCAGCCCCAGAGAGAGGAGTGTCTGTGAAGCTGGCTGTGACTCACCTGGGCGAGCAGGTGAGGGCAGGTGTCATCCACCCTGCCACTGACCAGCAGTGTCCTCGCAGGTGCAGTACCTGTGAATCGGGCCCTTTGGTTCCAGGAGACCATTTGACTGTGCTGCCGAGTGGCCGATGGGCCCTCAGCTCTGCCTGTTCACAGCCACAAGCCCCTGAAAGCGCAGCTTGGCCCCTCTCGAGGGCCTGTGCACCCTGAGGGCGGAGGCTCGTGCAGTCCCCTGGCTGCTGATCCTCGACCCACGCGTGCCTGGCAGGGGGCCCCATGAGTAGCTTTTGAAGGCTCTCTCTGCCTCTGGGGGACCTATTTGGGTTTCTTTGTGGCCTGGGGTTAGTGACGGATGAGGTGGGGGCTCAGCCCGGGCTGGGTGGGGTAGGGGCTGGGGTGCAGCGAGGTCAGACCCTGCAACATGGGCCGGCGGAGGGTCAGACCCACAGCGCTGTCCTTCCCGGGCCCTCCCAGTGAGCACGAGCTGGCTCCTGTCTCCGTCCGCCATGTACCAACCAGGAAGCCGCGTCCCAGGGTCCCTGGTGGCTCATGAGCCCCCTCTCTCCTGAACGCAGGGGTCATGTCGGCCTACGCCATGTGCGTCCGCTACGATGGCATCGAGGTGGATGACAGCTTCTGCGACGCCCTGACCCGGCCCGAGCCAGTGCATGAGTTCTGCGCCGGGAGGGAGTGCCAGCCCAGGTACCCGCCACCGATGCCCTGCAGGGTGGGGCGGGGCAGGCTCGGCTCTGCCTCTGCACGGGCGGCAGGGGACCCACATCCTGCTCTTCCCTGAGTGCCATGGGGGGCTGTGGGTCCTGCCCCATCACGGGCCTCTCTGCGCCTGTGCCTTGGCAGGATAATCTGTCCCAGGCCTTGCACACAGTAGGTGCTCAATAGATGCTTGTCATTGCAGATTTAAAACTCATCTGGATGGTAAACTCTGCACTTTAGGGACACCCTGTCCCCCGCCCCCCAGCTCACTTGGTGTGCCTAGGGTTTTTATAAAGCAAATGGGATTATTCCTGGATTTCGGAGCTGCAGGGCTCCTACCCAGCCTTACAGACCCCATAAGAGGGATCCCGGAATGCATCCATTCCTCAGTCTCCGTTGTGGTGGGGGGCAAATGTTCTGGGAGCTGATGATGTTGCTGTCCCTGATTTCCAAACCAGGGAGTGGGGGTGCTCCTGCTCCCTGAGCATGGCTGAGTGCCCCGCTTTGCCTCTGGCCTGCTCTGCCCTGGACCCCGTGCTCCCCCTGGGCCCTGTGCTCCCTGTGCATTTGCTATTTTGGGGGAGGGAGGAAACCCCTGCCGGGCCCTGCCTGCCCTCACCTCCAAGCCCTTGGGCTTGGGTCTCTCACTGCAAATCTGCCCTCCCAAGGGGCTGCAAGATCTCGTTCCTAGGCCCACGTGGCTCAGGACACAGAAATGAGAGGTTTCTCCCTGGCATGCTGGGTCCTGCTCTGGGCACAGGTCCAGAAATTGGCCTTCTGCTCCTTTCT
>PVKY010000668.1:0-42614 GCA_004027775.1 Bradypus variegatus
GGGGGGGGGCGGGGGCGGGGAGAAGAGGGGAGAAGCAGCAGGGAGGGCCCTCACAGTGAACCTGGAGGTTCCCTGAGCTCCCAATCCTCGCCCCGCTCCTGCCCAGGTCTCCCACTCGCTGACCCCACTTCCCCCCTCAGTCTGTAATTCCCGCCTGGAATCCAGATGTCAGCTACCAGGCAAGTTCACAATCTTGCTCTCTTGGTTTCCACAGGCAACTAAGGAGCTGGGTGGATGGGGAGACTTGGGGGACAGAGGGCAAAGGTGGAAGCATAGGGAATGGAGGTGAACTGTGGGGACATAATGGTTTTGCAGCAGCATGAGGACTTGGGGGCTAGAGGCAGGTGGGGGCCGTGGGTGAGCTGAGGAGTGGTGTTAGCAAAAGCATCCACAAGACGCACAGGATAACCCCCCGGGAGTCAGGGCTTTTGAAGCTCACTCGAGTTATCTGGAAGGTGCCAACCAAGAGACGTACCTGGTGTAGTTGGTGGCCTGGCCCTGGGCGAGGGGCAGCAGCGCCCAGGCAGTGAGGAGGGGCCCCAGGAGGGAGGCCGTGGCATGCAGCATGGCCGGAGGGGAGAGGTGCTGGGGTCCTCGGGACAGAGGCAGCGGCCGAGCTTCGCAGCGGCAGGAGAATAATCAGTGCCAGATGAGGCAGCCCCGGGTGTGGGCGTGGGGACCGGCCAGTGGGGCGGGGGGAGGCGGGACAGGGAGGGCAGAGCAGGGACAGTGGCGAGTCCAGGGCCCTCTCTAGGTCTGGGCCACATATTGATCTAGGTAGGGGGTAGAGTGGTGAGGGGCAGAAGTCGGGTATCAAGTGACGGCGGCTGGAACCCCACTGTCCAATGCCCAAGTATCCTGCAAACACAGACGCTGGTCCTTCCTCAGGACTCTGCAGCCCACCTGACCCTCCCCATTCTGGCTCCCTCAGCACCCAGAGGAAGTCCGTCCTTGGACTCCCAGCCCCCTAGCACCCCCTTCCTGACCACCACCTGCCCTAGCTTAGTTTCCATTCAATTTCTACTGCCCTTCAGATAGGCCAGGGAGAAAGACTTCTGCTCACCCGTTTTCTCTTCCAAATATTGGAAGGTACAGGAGCATGACAGGGAGTATTGAAACTTTAAGTGGTAAACTGAGTCTGCTTTTCTCACCCAGGGCAGCCAGAGGGATGGAGGAAAGGACACTTGGGGGTGGTTGAGGAGGAGGGGGACAGAGACTAAAGAAGGAGCAACTGACTGTGCCCCACAGGGAGAGGGAGTAGAAAGTAAGGGGAATGAGGGACATGCTGAGACCAGACCTGGGAGGTGAAGAGGAGGGTGGTGGTGAGGTGGATGTCTCAGGAATGAAGGGAAATGGGTGGGAAGCTTTCTGAAGGCAGAAGGAAGCGGCGTTCTCAGGATGGGGCTAAGCCTGGTAGACAGAGGATCCACATGGGGAACCGCATAGTCTGATGGCGGAGCTGTTCCAGAAGGCGGGGTCAGGACTCTCAGATCAAAAACAGGTTGGGTGCAGGAAGTGGGAAGGGGAAAGCAAGCTGAAGAACTCAGGTGCTGTCAGCTCAGCAGCAACTGAAAGCCTGAAGCACGTCTGCTCGGCTGACCCCTACCCATGCTGCCACCTCTCCCCACCGAACCAGGCCCCTGCACCCCACCCCTGGCCCCCCATCATCCCCTGCCCCAATTCACTCCCAGGCCCCAGGATTCCAAACCCAGCCTTGCTTCAGCCTTTTATTCTATTTGTCCATCAGATTTCTTGTCCATGATGGGTTGGGGGCCCCTCCTGGGCACCCCCTGAATGTTTTACAAAACAATTCCATGCCTAGAAGTCCCCACCCCCGTGTCTCCCTTCCCACACATGCACTTAATGTTCACTGCTACCACTCTATCGCTCCGTAGCCCCTGGCCCAGTGCCAGACTGTCCTTCCAGGGTCAGGCTAGGAGAGAGGGGGATCAGCCCTCAGGGTTCGGGGGGCTCTGGCAGGCCAACCCCTCCAGCAGCCCTCTGCAGCATGTCCAGGGCCTCCCAGAAGAAATCCTTCTGTGCAGCCATCAAGGGCATCCAGCCCATGATCTCCTTCATCTTCTCCATGTGGTCCTGCAACGTGGGGCAACTGTGGATCTGGCTGAGGTACTCCTCACGGGCCCAGGCCACCCCCCCAGGGTCCTGGGGTACTCCAGCCCCTAGGCTGGGCTCAGGGATCCCCAGCACCCTGCTGGCCGGCAGGTCCCGATAGGTGACCTGCTGCTCGATGTCATGGCTGGACAACATGTAGAGGCACTCTCGGGTGGAGCAGAGGGAGCAGGCATACAGAGGGACCTTGGAAGAGGAAAGGGCTTGGCTGAGTGGGGCCTGTACTGCAGGGGTTCCCAGGAAGTCGGGCTAATCAGGGCTCTTGTGTTCCTCCCTCTCAAACCAGCCCTGAGCTGGCAAGTGAGCTGATGGCTGGCTGAGCCACAGGAGTTGTGTAAGGTCAGAGGGAACCAGAAGCTGCGGTGCGTGGCAGGAAAGCGTGGTGGGGTGGTGCCGGTGAAATGGAATTCCTGAGTCCCCGCAGGAACCCCAGCTACAGTCCTGTGGGCTCCCCAGCTCTATGGCTCTGCCCTCCCTGGTTGTCCACTCGCCTGGCCTGACCCTGCTCTCACCTCCACGTGCAGCTTGACGAAGGATGCACTCCCCTTAGGCCAGCCGGGGAGCCGGCCTCCAGCCCCACAGCCACAGCCCAGCAGTTCCTTGACAAAGTCCGGGCCCTGGCTCAGCACCAGGGAGTGGTTGAGGCCGCACCACAGGGCAATGGGGCGTTGCAGATAAGGGACCTGGGGACACAGGGCCAGGGTTCCTCAGGGGGAAACGCCAGGTCCCTGGGGGCCCAGGTCAGCAACGGTTGACAGTAAGGCTTGGGGCAGGATGGAAACTAGAGAGGGAAGAAACAGGACCCTAGACATCTGTCTGTCCTGCTGAGAGTAGATCCCTTCTGGTACTCCTGCAGTGCCTGGGCTAGCCACATGGGGTCCAGAGCTTCTGGTGGTCCCTCACCTACACTCCCCAGAAAAGAGGTACCTCATTCTCGTCCCACATGTCCGTGCCCACCGAGTCCAGCCTCTCAACTTGCCTTCTGGCCTCAGAGAGAAGCAATATAATTAATTACCTTCCTCTTCTCTAGGGTTCAAGCCTCTCTCCCTCTCTGTGGAATTGCAGGTCCGCTCCCAAGGAAGGACTTTTCTCCTGCCTATTTCTCCCTCAGAAGGACTTTGGCTACTTTCCAAAATGGCCACCCTACTTTGAAAAGTCGCCACCTGCTTCCTGCAGCTTCCTACCTCCGTCTTAAAGAGCAGAACTGAGTACCCTGACAGCTGGGGCTAGCCCATGCTCCTGTCCCTCACCACCTCTGGGCTTTCCTGAGCCTCCCTCAGGATCTGGCTTCCCTCCCCATGAAGCTGACATGCTCTCTCCACAGGCACTTGACTGCCCAGCGGCAAGATCCCAGGGCTTGTCCTGTACGCTCATTCTCCTGAGACTGTTGGCGTTTTAACTTTGAAAACAGAGATCAGTAATTTATGGTACTTATAGAAGAATTATAAGCTATTGGCAAAAGCAAAAACTAATTTAAAAAATCACTAGAAATCCCACCACCCACTCCTAGCAACTTGGTGGATATTCTTCAGTGTCCTATGCAAATATACACATAATCAAACATTTTTTTAAACAACAGTGGGATTGTATTAAGTAATCCATGTCATAAACAGTTCTTTTCACCTAGAAGTATGTTACGAACATCTCATCTTACCACATCAGTAAATCCATGCCAACATTATCACTGCCACCATCAGCCACCTCTCCTGTTAGAAACATTCTGCTCCCGTGACTTCTGGGATATGGCATCTGTGGGGCGGGCTGCCCATCTCAGGGACAGCTCCTCATCCCCCCTGCCTGCAATGGTGGCTACTGCCCAGGATTTGCTCCTTTATCTCCACTTTTGTCATTTAACTTTGTTCCAACTTGGGATATCTAATTGCCAGCTAGCACTTTTGTGTTTTACTATCACTGTAAAAAGTCTGAATTCACACTCATGCTCTCTCAAGCCAGCATCCCTTTTCGACGCTCACATCTGTAGGCATGCCACCTTTCTTTCTAGAGCCAGCTCTGTACACCCCTTCCCCCGTGCATCTACCCAGGTGAAACATCTCCCGTGTCCATTCCTTTCCAGTCTCGCTGACCCTGAACTCGTCCCAGGCCCTTGTCTTGAGAGCCGCCATCACTCAGCAGCCTCCAGGAGCCCCCCCACAGCCAGCCTCCTGTGCACTGCTGCCAGGCGGCCTGTCCTCAGCCACCTCGTGGGGGCTGCCTTCTGCAGATCCCACACCAACTCTTTCCCCGATCAATACCTGCCTGCCCCAGGCTCTCATCCACCTACCTACTCAACCTCATTTCTCACTGATTCCCTCTCTACTTCAGTCAGGCCAGTCTTTCCACAGTCCCAGGTATGTGTAAGCTTTGTTCCCCTTTGATTACACGAACCCCCTTCCCTACCGCCCTCTGTCCTGCCTGATCACCAGGGCTGGATCATATCGCACCTCCTCTGGTTACTCCAGCCTGCCCAGCTCCCCCTTCACTAAACTCTGCTGCATGTAGAGCGTGCACTGCAGAGACCAGCAATGACGTCCCTGCCCTGAGAAGTCAGGCAGCAGTGACACACCCATTACCACTGATTGGCTTAACTGATTGGAGAAAGTGGAATCCATGGAAATTGGAGAGTGGAGAGATCCAGAGGTTAGGGAATTGCAGGAAGGGGGGTCAAGATGAGTTTGCTGGGAAACAGTCTCACCTGAGTGGGTTCCCCTCGGTCCATTTTGTCCCCTGTTCCCAGCTGCCCGTATCTGTTATTTCCCTGCATGAAGATTCGGCCAAACTCATCTACCAGGCCAAGGTGGTTATAGCCAAGAGCACAGAATAGGATCTAGGAGGTGAGATGGAGGAACTCTGAGCTCCTGAGTCTCCCAACCGCTAACCGACCACCCCCAGCACATCGCTGGCAAACCTGCCTTCTGCCTTACCCCTCTCCCTCCCTGTTCAGTCAATTGATTCCTGCCTATACTTCAGACCCTAAGGCCCCTCCCTGTTTGTTCTGCCCCGTCCCTCTGGGATCCTACCTTGGCAGGCAGTGAGAGAGCAAGCGGCATCTGCTGGTCCAGGGGGTCAAAGGCTTGAAGGGTCCCAAACAGATGACGATACACCCCTGGGGTATGCACCTCAAAATACACACCCCCCTGGTCTGGGGGGTCAGGAGCCCTCAGCTCAGCAGCTTTGGGCACCCGTTTCCTAGCAATAAGGCCCCATTTGAGAGGAAAGCTGTGTGATCCAGGGAATCTCACACCCAGCAAAAATGTACCAGAGCTCTGCCTGGGAAGCTGAACCCATCTTTTTACTAGAATGCCCTGAGGGATTCTGCACAGGGAATAGGGACGGGGCTGTTGGCATCTGGGAAGGTCTGTCCAAGGCTGGGTCTCGAGAAGAAGTGAGGTGGTTCTTACCCGTGATGTAGAGGGTACTGCTTTGGTTGGAAGCCATGCAGGCCACACGCAGGTGAGGCAGGCAGTGGGACACCTTTCTCAGGGCCAGCTGCACGGTGTAGGAGTGTGGCTGGTCCAGCTGGGTTTCATTCACCACCAAAGAGTAGATCTTTCCTTCCTCTGGGGGAGGGAGACCGACAGTGACAATTATGCGAGGAAGAGGACCCTCCAGTAGCTATGCTACCTTCCCAACAGCCTTATGATAAGCCCTTCAGGATGAAACATTTACTGCCCTGGAGTAGGGCTGGAAGAAAAAGGGTAGAGGTGAAATAAGGCAACAGTGCCCTCAGACTCTAGCCCCTTATACCAAACCCAACAGTCAAATTTGGAAGAACCCAACTTGGGTGTCAGGAAGAATGATGTTTGGAGATTTAGGGCCCTCCCTAGCATTGAGAAGTCGAGAGGGTATCAGACTGCAGGGCATGGTCAAGGTTAGAGGCCCACTGAGAGCTGGGGGCAGTCTGGGGTATAAAGTGAGTTTCCTGGCATGGAGATCGGGAGATTAGAATCTAAAAAATCAGGTGTTCATTAGAGCAGTGGTTTGCAAACTTTTTTGGCAGCAAGGCCCTTTATTCATATGAAATATTACACAGAATTCTAGACTAGGAGATGGGTCGGAGCAGAGCTACCTGGTTTCAGAACAGGATGAAGCGGCATGCCCTGACTAAGAGGCCTCCCTCCCTGTCCCCTGTAGTGGGTCCTGGAGCATCTGCAGGAAACCACCTGAAAACCACTGCCCTAGGCCACACCTGTGAGGAGCAGTAGAGCCCGCTGGGTCTCCTGACCGACCAGCACAATCTGTTTGAAGCTCATGGAGTGGTGAAATGTCATCTTGAAGACACGCTGCCCGCTGGACTGCAGGTAGACCTCAACGCAGTTGCAGGCCCGGTTGCCGGTGGTGCCTGCCATGCCCGCCTCCTCCCGGGTGGCCAGCACATAGAGGTATTTGCGGTAAACTGTGTCACATCTTGGGTCTGAGGCAAACTGTGGGGAAAGATGTGGGTGTTTGGGATCTCAGGCCTTGGGGTGGGATGAGGCTGGGGCAACTGGATCCTGGAGTGGGGAGATGAGGTGTTAGGTCCAGGGATGGGAAATGAGGACTTGTTGCTGGTAATGGGAAGGCAGACATCCAGAGTGGGGTGCCCAGGACTGGTGTGGGCCCTGGTGTCCCGGAGAAGGTGTGAGTTCTTGGCTGCCAGGGCTCCACTACTCACATCCTTGGCTCCCCGACACAACACAACATAGCGGCAGGCCCGCTTCCACTGGATCTGGCCGAGGGTGGAGGAGACCAGGGCATTTTTGAGGAGAAAGAGGGTCCCAGCATAGTCGAGAATGAAGACGTGGTCCTTGGTGGGCAAGAAGCGGCGGCAGCCATGGGCTAGCAGGAGAGCCACGCTCTTGCTAAGACAGCGGCGGCGGCCCCCAAATGCCTGGAAATATAGGCCCTTCGTGTCTGGGGGAAGAAAGGAGATGGAGGGTTCAAGGGATGGTATGACACGGAGCTGAGTCAGAGCTTGGGCAAACTAGGCTTTGCAGACACCAGGGTATTTAGCTCCTCCCAAGCCCCAGGACTAAGGAAGGATACTTTCTGACAGAGCTAGGGGAAGCTTATAGATTTTCTCAATTATTCCCCATGTCTGAACTCTGGTTCTTGGCCCCACCTCAGCCCAGGGTGCAACTAAGCGAGCACTTCTTTGGTCCAACCTTGCATCAGAGATATCAAAGGAAATATAAGGATAAACACATAGAAAAGAGGCAGAAAAAGTGAAAAGGAATGAGAAAGGCTAGTAATCCTTCTTCATGCCCAGCTCTGGGTCTGCTACCTGGAAGCCAGTTTCTCCCCTAATCTTCCAGTGTGAGAGAAGGACTGGATAGGGGCTCCCTGGGAGGGGAAGGGGTTTGGAGCATGGTTCTCTACTGGGGGTGATGCTGTCCCTCAGTGGATATTTGGTTGTTGCTACTGGCATCTAGTGGTTAGAGGCCAGGGATGCTGCTAAACAACCTACAATGTACAGGATGGCACCCCACAACTGAGAATTATTTGGCCAAAATGTCAGTGACAAGGAGTTTTGGGAGTAGGGGATGTCTCTTGGGTAAGATTTGGAAAACTCTGTATATGGAGACTGAACAGGGACACCAGTAACGGGGCTTCTCTCAAAGGTGACTCTAGAGACTTTGAGGAAGTATTTAATGGGATGCGCTTGAGTCTAACAAGTTACTTCCAGAGAAAAGGGCCTTGAGAGGTTGGCTGGGAGAGCTGAAGTTATCAGGCAACTCTACGGAGCAGAAGGGATCCCAGACTAAGGTAGGACAGGGGCAAGGGCCGGAGGCTCTGGGGCAGGTGTACAGTTAAGGATGGCTGCTCTCTTCCAGGGCCGGACCCCAGAACCCTGCTCTTGTAGGCGGGGACTGAGCCTGCGACAGATGCGTCTCCACATGCCCTCAGCGTCGCACACTTCGTGGAAGTAGCGGCAGGTCTGGCCCAGGGCGACTACGTCTCTGACTGGGAGGAATGAGGCGATATGTTCCACCTAGGGGGCAGGAGGGAGGAAGCAGGGGTCATTGGCACCCCGTCACAGTCTGGCTCCCAATCCTTTATTCTCAATACCTCTCCCCAAGGACTCACCAGCTCTCGGGGAAACAACTGAACAGAAATAGGGTTCCTTCTCCCTTTCTTCTCTTCACCCCCAGGCTCTGGGCCACAGGAAGGGCAGCTCCGCTTCACCTACCCAAGGAGAAGGGGGAGCAGAGGGGTTCCCTGAGGTCATGCCTCTTTTGTTCCCTCTGTCAGCCTGTCTTTCACTCATTTCTATTTAGGGGTTCATAACCGACTTCCAGGTCTGTGCTGTCAAATCTTCCCAATGCTGTCTCCGCACCCTCCCCGTCTGCCTTGTGCCTTGTCCCAGCTGCTCCCAAGAACCCTTCCCCTGACCTCTTGGTGCCATCTCCCTGCCCTTCCCTTGCATCCCCCCCTCACCCTGAGCCCCTCTGCCCATCCAAACAGACTGCAGCTTCAGTCTCCAGCTTCTCCTCACCATCCTGACTGCCCCCTCCTTGCTCCTGCCCTCATCTCTCCAGGCCCCTTGGAACCCTGTACTCAGCTCCCTGGCCCCCACCCCAGTTGCCTTTCCCACACCATGTCCCCTGCCTAGGCTTGGGGGACTTCTGGGGCCCCTCCCCCTCTGGAGTCCAGAGCAAACAGACCTCTCTGTGACCTCACTGTCCTGCCACTATGACCTATTTTCCCCAACCAGGCCCAAGACTTTATCTCTTAGATAGCTCCTGGGTTTTAGCTGTGTTCTGGCCACCCAATGGCTCATGGAATATGCAATTTACAGGAGAAATAAAGTGTGAACACTGGTAGATAATCTTTTCTTTCAGGGAGTAGTAGGAGGGCTTTCCATGTGAGCCCCGGTCAGCACTAACTTTGCAGAGAAACACTGGTGAGTTCTTCATACCCCAGCAGGTCAGGGCCCCAAGATTTGTAACTCAAGAGTATAAACTCAAAAAAAGGGAAAAAAATTATATATATATATATATATATAATATATATAATTAATATATGTAATTATATATATATATAAACTCAATTTGAGAGGCAAGGGGGAAAGCAAGTGACCTTGCTAAGGACCACCTAGCTCACAAAAGCATGCATCAGCTGGAGATAAAAAGCTGTCAGCACCAATGCCTGCAGTCTCCTAAAAACACATCTGAAAGCAAACTGCCTTCCTGGGACAGTAACATCATTGCATGTGTGAAGGGCAACCTGTTAAGGTGGGAGAAAAGGACAGATTTACTTCCTTCCTCTGGAAGCTTGGGGTGTCTCCCAGAGCCTCAGCTATGGTCTTACTATGAGGAGTGACATTTATGAGAAACGGCAGGAGGGGGTCGCCTCTGTAAAGCTGGGGGGTGCCCTGTGCCAATAAGCCGGAGGAGGAGCTGGCCCCGGGCTGCACGGCGCCATAGGGTCATTCTCGTTCGGCTGGGTCAACCCTAATCCCCTTTATTTATGTTGCCTATGAACAGCAAGGTGGGGATTCCTAGAATGGAATTTTAATAATTTAATAAACATTCAGGAACATCAACATCTGGAGTGTGCCTTACGAGAAAGAAACTTCAGCTATATGGGGGAAAGCAACTGTGACCATATTAAGTGGAACAAACTGAGGACGGGGTGGGGGGGCAGAAAAAGCGAGTTCGGCCTCCTCTCGTAGCTGGGTCTCCTTCAGCCACTGCTGCACCCCCGAGGCCAGCGAGTCGGAAAAGCCCCCCGGGAAAGCGGATGGGGTGGGAAAGGGCGCTGGGTCGGGGACCAGACCCCTGCCTTTGGCTAGCCCACTGATTCCCCTCCGCGCCCGTTTCCTCATCGGTCAAACAAAGTCGGTTCGGGACGCTCGCACCCCCAGGCCCCTTTCGCTCCGCTGCTGACCGGGCGCCGAGCTCGCCGCCCCGTCGGGACTCTCCCCTCAGCTCTCCGCGAGGCCACAGGAGCCCCTCGCAGCCAGCCATGGCCTCCGCGGTCTCCGCGGCGGCCACAACCTGCCCCCGCGCGCCGGCTCGCTCTGGGACACCCGCACTGCTCCGGACCGACTCCGGAGCGCGCCCCCATTCTTTACCTCAACCTCAAAGTTCTAGCTCACCCGCCTCCTTCTTAGCGAAGGGACCGCCTTCTCGCCCATGCTATTGGTAGGTAGAGCCGTTCCTCAGGGAATGAGGCCAGGTTCCCTCCGGAGAATCTAATTGGTCTTCTCGACAGTCACTCGCCTGTATCTGTCTTGCGATTGGTCTCAGTTGGACGAGGAACGGGCGCGCCCGGCGTGTGGTCTCACGGCCTTCTCCCTTCTTAGTAGACTGCCCGCGACCCCGCCTCCTGGTCGCACCAGATTGGCTCCACCTCCAATCCTAAGCATTGTGATTGGATGCAACTGGGCGGTTCTCTTCCCCCCTCCCCTTCCCTCGCCCCGCGCCGGCGCGCGAGTCTGCGCCCCGGTGCGGGTTCTGATTAGCCGCTCCCGACGCGTCTCGCGACCGCGATTGGTCCGCCGCGCCCCTGAGCCGGCTTCCTCCCCATGAAAGCGACTACGGCGGCCCCAAGGAGGGGGAAGGGCGCGGAAGGACGGCCGGTCTCGTCAGTCAGGCAGCGGGAGCCGCCGGGAGCGGATGGCGGCGGCGGTAGTGGCCCCTCTCGCTGCCGGGGGCGAGGAGGCGGCGGCCACGACCTCCGTCCCGGGCTCTCCGGGACTACCCGGGAGCCGCAGCGCAGAGCGGGCGCTAGAAGAGGCCGTGGCCACCGGGACTCTGAACCTGTCCAACCGGCGCCTGAAGCAGTTTCCCCGGGGCGCGGCCCGCAGCTACGACCTGTCAGACATCACCCAGGCCGGTGAGCGCGCGTGGGTACGGCCCGGCCGGGACTTATTTGCATAGCCCCGCCCCCTACACCTGGCCGTCGGGGCGCTGGACCCTCTCTCTTTGCCTCGGCCCGTCACCACCGCTGCAAGACCCCCTGGCCGTGCAGGGGCTGCTCTTCGGCACAGACCGCCCAGCTTCTCTTTATTTGAGACCCTGCTTCTCTTTATTTGCATATCTGCGCACCTGCGGGCCGGGCCTGCCTCTCACCTGCTGGTTCATCTGCATGACCTCTGGCGCCACACTTCTGACCGCTCCATGTCAGCCCCCACGGGCTCCTCTAGCCCATCCTTTCTTCCCCTCCTCTTCGTCTCCCGACTCCTTCGCCCGGGCGCCGCGAGCCAGGCAGCCCCAGGACCCCCTTCCACGGACGCGCCCCTAACCACCTGAGGTTTCTGATCACTTTGCTTGTAGCCCCGCCCCCTAAGGGCCCAGCCCCTCCCCACGGCTCACCTAGCCAGCCCGGGGCGAAGAAGTAAGTCCCCTACTTCTCCCAACTCTTTTCTCCCCGAGCTCTTTTTCCTAGTATCCCTGATCCCTGCGTCGCGACGTGTAAGGTCACTGTGGGGCCTGTGATCTCATAGAGACCCTGGAATTGCATTCCCGTTTCTGCTTTCCCTAGAGGGAGGGGCTTGAGGCTGAGGCTGAAAGAAAGGAAATCTTATCTCCCAGCTGGGAGTGCTGGGAAACCAGAGACAGCCCCTTCCACTCCCCTACCCTCGGGAGCCCTCTAAGCATGCTTCCTCTGTCCGGGTGCCTGCTGGCGGTGGGGGTGGGGATGCCACTGGGACAGGTGAGTCCAGTCTGGCCTCAGCTGCTCCAGAGGCTGCCGATGACCTCGGGCTGGCCGCCGGGGTGGGGGGTATGGGGGCGGGACTGCATTCCCAAAGCCCCACCCCAGCCGCCACCGCCCATCTTCAGGGTGCGGGGCCTGGGGCTGGGTGAAAGAGTGGCTTCCTGATGACACTGCCCTGCGAGTGCCTTGCTGCCCAAGCAGGTGTCTGCTCACCTGCACACGCTTTATTTCCCCTAGTCTTCTGGGGAGAACCAGCTTAAACCTGTCTGTTTTTCTTGGGTTGCTGGGTAAACTAATTTGCCCACGGTGCAGTGAGTGAGCTCAGGAAATGGGAGAGCCCCAGGAGCCGTCGCCGGCCCTGTTGGTCACCCCCCCATCCATGCCCAACCCCCAAGCTCCAGATTGACCTCAGCAGCTGTGTGACACTTGCCTTCAGTTCCCCTCCCCTTTGCTTGTTTTTTGACAAAGACCAAATGTTAGTCTTTACTTCCTTAGGGCTCTGTCTCTGTCGGTGGACTCCTGGGGAAAGCTACCAAGAATTCCCCAGCCCCTCCCTCAGCATCTGTCCCCTCTCCTCCCCTCCCCCTCCTCTCCCGGCATTCCTGCTTGGGGTGCAGCCGGTTCTCCTGTGTGTGAGTTTCCTGAAAACTCCTGTGTGTCCTGTTCTCCACGCAGGAATCCTCAGTCCTTTCAGGGCCCAGGTTCTCGGCCGGGTGTGCGTGGGGGGTTCTTCTTGTCCAGAACTCTCTCTTCTGTCCCCTCTCCTCAAGCAGGGTGCTTGTAGCCTGGGGTGGAAAGGGGAAGTGACCAAAACCCAGTGCGTTTTTGCCCTCCACACCTCCTTGCCCACCCGTTCAGACTCCAAGCTTCAACGTTCTGCTGCCACAGTCATTTTGAACCCTCTCCCCCTGCGTCCCTGGCTCCTGAGCCAGTGTCTTCCCGAGCATGTCTCCCGTGTCCCAGGTCCCTGTGGCCTTTGGACTCTGTTCCCTGGGGCCTTAGGAAGAATCCTGGGGTGGGGGAGGAGGGGCCACTCTGGCAAAGGAGAAGTGTGGCTCATTCTCTCACAGACCACATCCTGTGCCTCCTGTGCCCTGCCTCCTCCAGCCTGGCCTCCCTTCCGCTGCTTGCTCTTGTCCCCTGCCACCCACTTACCCCATCATAACTTGCTCTGCACCCCTTCATCTGCTTCCACGTTTGTGGACGTGGGAGAAGCAGATCACTGGAGGGTGAGGGTGGGAGCACCAGGTGCAGTCCTCCCACCTTCTCCGGAACTGTCTTCTCCCGTGACAGATCTTCTGTCCATATGTACCACAGTGGGGGGCAGAGAGGGAGAGAGAATGCTTTCTGGGGCATCAGGCTGTCATTTGCCCTCACAGACATGGGGGCCCACCAGAGACAGAACCTGACAGATTGCTTCTACTTCATTTCCTGTCACAGGACTCATTTCCTTGGGGGATATACCCCAGCCCCCTCCCCTTGGTGTTTGGCTCACCCCTCCCTGGGGAGGGACTTCTAAGAAGTTCACCCGAGTTCTGATGCCTGGAACTTCCCCTCGCAGGACTGGGCCCCTCCCAACACAGGTTGAGCAGAGGAAACAGAAACCCAGGCTTCTGGGGGTATAAGAAGTTAGCATCTCCAGACTGGAGGGAATCCCAGGGCCCGACTTGTGCACTGGAATAGAAGCCACCGCTTGAGATAAGGGGTGGTAATGGGCTTTCCTCTTCTCTCCATCCGCTCCACTCCTCACCCATGCCTGAGACACAGGCAGAGGAGCTGGCCTCTTGAAGCCTGGGTCAGTACGAGAGGAGTAGAGGAAAGCTGATGGGGCGTGGAAGATGGGGGAAGGAGGTCCACCATGGGGAAGGGGGTGCCCAGCTGGGAGGGTCCCAGGGACTCCAGTCTGGTCTGCTTCCCTTTCCCTCCTGGTCCTCAGGACCTTCACAGTGCCCGGGGCCTGGTTTGCTGGTCCTAGGAGCTGGTGAAAGCCTGTTGTCGCATGTCAGGGGCCTTACTTCCTCTCTGGCGCCAGGATAAGGTGGCCCGTGGTTTCCCCCTCATGGCCCACTGTGTGGAAAACAGGCTGAGGTTGGGAGGGAGAGCCCTGAAAGAGGAATGGGCTCTCCCCCAGGGGACTTCCATGTTCTTACCTTGAGCCCCAGACCGTCACCTTGCTGTTTTCTCCCAAGCACCCGCCCTCTCCTACCACCACCTTTTGCCTTCCACCCCTTTTGGCATCTCAGAACAGGAGGAAGTTAGCAAATCCAGCCACCCTTCCAGCATAGCCCTTCATTCATATATTTGAAGACGTGTTCATAGCTCATCCCTCCCAAGTCTGGGTTTCTCCAGCCTAGTAACCCTTTGCCATCTGGCTGTGCTCAGAATGTCCTGCAGTTTGCAGAAGGCTTTGTTATCTTCCCAGGAAACCCAAGTTTTGGGGCCTATTCCTTAGGTCTGCTGGAGGGCCCACAGCTGGGCTGGCCCTGGGAAAGCCCGTGGTCCTGCTCTCCAGAGCTGGCCTTTCCACAGCTCTCTCCTGACACCTGCTTCCCCCAGACCTGTCCCGGAACCGGTTCCCTGAGGTGCCCGAGGCAGCATGCCAGCTGGTATCCCTGGAGGGCCTGAGCCTCTACCACAACTGCCTGAGATGCCTGAACCCAGCCTTGGGGAATCTCACAGCCCTCACCTACCTCAATCTCAGGTAGGAGAGGCAGGGCCGAGGAGGGTGGGGATCTTGTGACCCTTCTGGCCCTGAGAGGAGGGCTGTGCTGGGGCCTATGCCTCGGGAGCAAGCCACTGACGTTCTCTTTCCTCAGCCGAAACCAGCTGTCATCGTTGCCACCCTACATCTGCCAGCTACCCCTGCGGGTGCTCATTGTCAGCAACAACAAGCTGGGAGCGCTGCCTCCTGACATCAGGGCCTTGGGAAGCCTGCGACAGCTTGTGAGGATGGGTAACGAGGGCAGCGGGGACAGGGGCCGTGGAGTCAGGAGTGGGGACCTTTTGGAGGAAAGTGGGATGGCTCTAGAGAAGCCTCAGGGAAAAGGCTTGGACCAGAGGCCGGCAGCAGACACGGGAGGGCTCGGATGTGGTGGGGCTCCGTGCTCCTTCCCTGCTTCTTTCCTGCTTCCAGGATGTGAGCAGCAATGAGCTGCAGTCCCTCCCCGCAGAGCTGTGCAGCCTCATGTGCCTGCGGGATCTCAATGTCCGGAGGAACCAGCTCAGCACCCTGCCCGATGGTGAGAACATGAAGAACGGGAGGGTGTGTGTGCACGTGTGTGTGTGTCCACCTTGGAGGAGGCACAGTCGTGGAGTCTTCAAAAAAGAATCAGGCCATGTTTGCCCAGAGTTTTACAGTGTATAAATAATCTGTAAATCATTTTATTTGGTTTTGAGCACCAACTCTCTGAGGTTGGCAAAACATGGATTCGTTCTGTTTTTAAATGTGGAAAGAGGCCCCAAAAGGGGAGTAGGGGTGTGCACCTGCATCATGGGGGATCTCACATTGGAAGGGGCCTGAAAGGTCACCACTGCTCACTGCAGCAGCGACAGGTACTGGGGCCACCTCCCCCTGCGATTCTGAATCAGTGGGCGGCGCTGGGGCCCAAGCAGCCCCCTCTGAACAAGTTGATTGAGACTCACACCAACCTTTGGCTGCCTTGCTGCTTTTGTTCAGCCAGCATTTTTGTTGTTGTGTTTCCTGTAGTTTGGGGGGGTTGAGGTAGTGTGGAAGATGACAGAGATCTGGGGCCAAGGCTTAAGGATTTAACGGCTTAATGGGGGAGAGACAAACACGTAGAGAACAGTTGGGGAGTGCCAGGGCAGGATGTATGAAGTGCCATGGGAGCTAGAGGGGGGCAGTGTTCGGCTCTGCTTGAGGAACCTGGGGAAGACTTCACCCAGGAGGCGCAGCAGGAGCCGCCGACTGTTAAAGGCAAGTCCTACTCCATCTGATCCCAGGCAGAGGACCATGTGCAAAGCATGGAGGTGGTCAGGGAACGTGGTCCATGGATGCGATGAGAAAGGGAAGCCGGGGCTGGGCAGGAAGGGCCTCGTGCCATGCTGGAGTGTGAACTTGGTTTTGATGATCAAGAATGGGGAGTCAGGCCTCGTTTTCTCTGTCCCTTCCCCCTTTCTGCATCGACCCTCTTTTCCTATTTCCAAGTCAGTAGGGGTACACATAAGCATTTGGTCAGGGCTCTTTCTGGGCCATAAAAGAGACCCAAGCAAAATGCCCTGGGGACAGAGGAAGGAGCAGTGGGTTCTAATTTGAGGTATCTGGAAAGATTCATGGAGGGGGTAACCCTTGAGCTGAACCTTGAAAGATGTGAGGACAGAAAAATGGAGTCCATCCAGCTGAGCAAACAGCACGTTGAAAGGCCCAGAAGCTGAGACTGGATGATTATGTGATGGGGTGGGTGGGTCAGGGGCAACGCGCTGACCAGGCTGGGCTAGAGAGCTGGGGTTTTCTTCTGTGTCTGGGGTTACCACAATCCATACTGTGCTGCTGGGGAATTAGAAAAAGGTGCCCCTTCCTGTGCAGGGCGCAGGCCTCGACCAGGAAAGTGCAGATGGCATTTCAGCCCCCTCGTGACTTAATCCCGCTGCCCTGTCTGCAAATCATTAAAGGTTTTGGAGCCTTGGGGTGTCCCAGTTTGGTTTTCGTCTTGTGACAGTCACTAAGGAAGAAAGGATTGGTTGGAGTGTTGAGTGGGCAGGCGAGGGGGCCAAGGCTGGGAAGCACCTGGGTGGGCTGGAGCTGAGGTCCGGATCGGCCCTCTGGGGGGAGGTGGAGCAGGCTGGAGAGGAAGAGGAGCAGGGTGGGCTGTTCTTAGCGGGTGACCTGAGCCGGCTGGGGCCGCCAGGGATCCCCTTGTGCCTGCACAGTGGGCGTGGGAGTGAGCGCGGCCCCGTCCTTGGGCACGCTTCTGACTCTTCCTTCATCTGCCCCCAGAGCTGGGGGACCTTCCTCTCGTCCGCCTGGATTTCTCCTGTAACCGTGTCTCCCGCATCCCGGTCTCCTTCTGCCGCCTCAGGCACCTGCAGGTCATCCTGCTAGACAGCAACCCCCTGCAAAGCCCCCCGGCCCAGGTGAGACGGAGAGGGGGCGGGAATGGGGGTTGGCCCCTTTGGCAGCCAAGCAGGATCTGGGGAGCCACCCCTCCCTCCCCTAACCCCCCCATGTGCCTCCTCACGCCCAGATCTGCCTGAAGGGGAAACTTCACATCTTCAAGTTCTTGTCGACAGAAGTTGGGCGGCGCGGGGGGTCTGTGCTGGGGGACCTGGCCCCTTCCCGCCCTCCAAGTTTTAGTCCCTGGTAAGTCCAAGTGGGAAGGAAGGGCTATCTGGATATTTGATGCCCCTTCCTGGCACCAGGGCCCCCATGGTTTCTGGGCGGGGGCGGGGTGCTGCCCAGTCTGGGGCTGACCAGCCCTCCCTGGCTGACCCCAGCCCAGCTGAGGATTTATTTCCGGGACGTCGGTACGGTGGCGGGCTGGACTCAGGCTTCCACAGCGTTGACAGTGGCAGCAAGAGGTGGTCTGGAAATGAGGTAAGGGCCTCCTTTCCAGGGAGTTTGGGGGGTTCTCAACCCCCGGAGAAAACCTCTGAGCCCAGGACCCTGGGCTGGGCCCCTCAACTTGAGAGTGAGAGCTGGTGGCTAGAGCTGTCCTGTTCCTTCCCTGTCCCAAGTGTCCCAGGGGCGGGCTGGCTCGGCAGCAGGCCCCAGTCTCAGTCCCACATGGCTCTCCCCGGACCCCCCAGCATTGCTGAGAAGCTGTCTCATCTCTGCCTCTCTGCCTTTGTAGTCAACAGATGAATTTTCAGAGTTGTCATTCCGGATCTCGGAGCTGGCCCGGGAGCCTCGGGGGCCCAGGGAACGGAGGGAGGATGGCTCTGGTGAGTAGAGGAGTCAGGGCCAGGAAGCCAGGGGCTGGGTGAAGGCCTGAAGGCCCCTTCTGCTGGCTCATGTGCCCTTGGCCCCCGCAGCTGACGGAGACCCTGAGCAGATTGACTTCATTGACAGCCACGGCCCCGGGGAGGACGAGGAGCGAGGCGCTGCCGAGGTGAGGGTCCAGCCTCTGTCCCTCGGCCATTAGCAGGGTGAGCCACAGGGAGCCAGAGGGGCCAGGGGGTGCAGGAACCCCCTTGACCCCTCTGCTGTTCTCTCCTCAGGAGCAGCAGCCACCAGAATTAGGCCCCGTGGCAGGGGATGGGGAACGGGCACCAAGCAACAGGTATGGCAGAGCCACCTGAACTAACCACTCCTCCCTCTTCTCCCAGCTCCCCAGCCCCCCCTTTCCCCCTGGTCTAACTGTCTGGTCCCGACTTTGCCCATCAGGTGGGAGGAGCCGGCAGGGGAGGAGCGGCGGCGTCCGGACACCCTGCAGTTGTGGCAGGAACGGGAGCGGCGGCAGCACCAGCAGACTGGAGTGTGGGGGATCCCCAGGAAGGACAGGTAAGGGGCCCCTGCCCCCCTTGTTGGAGCCACTCCGGGTGGCTCTTGCCCGCCCTGGCCTGGCACCGCTGACTCCACATCCCCTTCTTCTCTTTCTAGTTTTCTGAAGCTGGGAATCAGGACCCCTGGGGGAGGCGCTGCTGCCCCGTCCACTCAGGCCACCTCCAAGTAAGTATGTGTCCTCCCAGAGCTTCTCCCTGCTTACCCACCCCCTGACTTTCCCACCTAATTCCCTTTCTTCCTCTTCACAGCGGTGCACCTAAGCCCACTGCCACCCAACCGGGACCTCCAGGGGGGCAGGGAGCCCCTGCCTCTGTCCCCTCCTCCCAGGAGCCCCTTCCTCTAGCAGGACCAGGTGGGACAGGGACTTTGGGAAGAGGTGGGGGCCCATGTAGGTGATGGGGTAGTTGGGACCTGGTGGCCTGAGGAAGGAGTGGGACCCTGAGGGGATGTCTCTCACCTGCCCTGTCACCTGGCTCTGACCCCAGCAACAGCACCTGCGCCCCGGCCACTTGGCTCCATCCAGAGACCAAACAGCTTCCTCTTCCGTTCGTCCTCTCAGAGCAGCTCAGGTGGGTCTCCCTCCCCTTTCCTCCCCTCCCCTCCCCTCCCCAACCCGGTACTAACCCTAGGCTTTTGTCACCGCTTCTGGCCTGGGAGCTTCCTTTGTGTTGAAAACCCCACAAGCAGAGGTAGAGGTGGGTGCCAGACCACCAGGACCCAGCTACAAAGTTGATGCTTGAGAGTGGAGGCCGCCCACGTAACTGCCTCCTTCTCCCAGGCCCTTCCTCACCAGACTCTGTCCTGAGACCTCGGCGGTCCCCCCAGGTTCTCGAGAAAGAATTAATGGCCCAACTGCGCCAGGTAAGGAGAGGAAGGAGTTGTGTGGCTCCTCAAGTTCCCTGTCCTTGGGACCTGGCCTCCCTCGACACCCTCTTACCCGCCCCTGGCCCCGCTCCTTCCCCTAAGGGTGGAGAGGAGCAGGCCTGAGCCCCTGCTGGCCCTGAGGCACCCCACCCCCCAGGTCCTTGAGTCCCGGCTGCAGCGGCCCCTGCCCGAGGACCTGGCAGAAGCTCTGGCCAGTGGGGTGATCCTGTGCCAGCTGGCCAACCAGCTCCGGCCCCGCTCCGTGCCCTTCATCCACGTGCCCTCACCTGCTGTGGTCAGTCGGGCCGAAGGGGGGAGCAGGGCGTGGGGCAGGGGCTCCTCCGGCCTCTCCCTGACCCTCCTCTCTCCTTCCCTTCCTACCCACGTCCAGCCAAAACTCAGTGCCCTCAAGTCTCGGAAGAATGTGGAGAGTTTCTTAGAAGCCTGTCGAAAAATGGGGGTGCCTGAGGTATGGGGGAGGGCAGTTCTCAGGAGCCAGGGGCCAGGCTTTTGTAAAGAGTGGTGGGTTCTGGGCTCGGCTGAGCCCTCGGTGTGGGTGGGGGTTCCGCCCTCAGGGTGCCTGCTCCCCTGAAGGAAGCACGTCCTAATGCCCACCCTGCATGCTCCTTTCCCTGCACGTCCACGCTGGAGGCTCTGGCCCAGGCACGTGAGGGGCAGGGTTGGGGTGGGGGGTGCCTTGTTGCTGCTGCTGATGTCTGCCGTCTGTCCTTGTCCATTTGTCCTACTCTCCTTTCCCAGGCTGACCTGTGCTCACCCTCCGATCTCCTCCAGGGCACTGCCCAGGGGCTGCGAACCACACTGGAGGCCGTGACGCGGGCGGAGGGCAGCACCCCCCCGCCCCTCTGGCCCCCCTCTGGTCTGGGCGGCTTCGTCCTCTTCTACGTGGCCCTCATGCTGCTGCTCTATGTCGTCTACACTCGGCTTCTGGGTTCCTAGGACCCGAAGTCATTCCTGCCCCCCTCCCTGGCCCTGTTTCTATTTATAAGACTCCTGCTCAATGCCCCCCGCCACCAGTGGTGCCTTCAGCCCCCGCCAAAGACACTAGTGTGCCCCTCCTTCACAGACATGACCCCAGAGGCCCCACTCTGGTGCCCCCAGACCCTGGGCCCCCCGCCTCTGGCCACCCTTTGTAGCCCCTCACCGTGGCCCTCACACTCACTGCTGATGGTGCCTTGGAGCCTTCTCCCTGCCCCTGTCCCCCTCTGTTCCCCCAGAGTGGGCAGGAGCTTGAATCCTTCCCTTGTCCCCTCCCACCCACCCTCCTCCCAGCTACTCGGGGGACTAAATTATCTATATTTTGTAGAGAGAACTCTATATTTGTAGGAGATGCAGGGCCCAGGCTGGGCCCCTGCCTCTGTGTATAAACTGTACAGACTGTGGCTGCCTCTGTGTGTGTGTGTGTGCGCATGTGTCTGCTGCTGTGGCCAGGCCGGGCCTGGTGTGCCCTCGGGCTCTCTGTGTCGTCCTGTCCCGCCTACTGCAGCACTTCCCTCTGGAAACGATGGGCCTCTGCTCCCCCAAGCCTCGGCCCCTGTGCCAGCTCTCCCCTCTGTTAGCTGCCAGCAGCTTCCTTGCGTCTCATTTGTCCCCAGGCTGTGGACCCGCAGTAGTGTGTGTCCAGAATGCCTCTGGCTTTGCCCTCCTACTCCTTGGAGGGCCAGGGGTAGGGACTTTGGGACTTTGGTCTCAGACACCCTGTCCTGGGCAGGGAAACCAGTGGGGAAGGTGACAAGGGGTGACTTACCTGGGCCCCTCCCCCCAGGAGTCCCTGTGCCAGCCCCACCACATCCTGGAAGAGGAGGGGGCCCTGGGAAGGGGCCTCCCCTACATCGCTGCTGTCATCCATGCGCTGCTGGAACAGCCCTAGGGGTTGAGGTAGGGGCTCAGGGCCCCGAGGTGGCCGGCTAGGACCCCAGGAGCCGAGAAGATGGACGGCAGCCAGGCTCTGCTCCTGCTAACGTGGACTCGGGTGAGGGCGGTCTCGGGCCGGCCCTGTTCCGTGGGCAGCCCTCGGATCTGAGGGTCCGGAAGCAGGGTCTCCCCGCGAGGAGGAAGGGGGCTTGGCCCCGCTGGATGGGGCTGAGGGTCCGGCCTGGAAGACAGGGTGGCTGGTGGTGTGTTGAGTGCAATTAAAGAGAAGCCGGAAGTCCTTGCTGGCCCTCAGGTGTGTGCGTGTCTGAGCTGCTCGCGCCTGCACGTCGGGCACGTCGGGGCTCTGCAGCTGCTTACTGCTCCGCGCCATTTTCGGGCCCTTGGCGGGCGCCATCCCTATGCGGGGCAGGGGCGGGCGGCCGGGACCCCGCGCGACCCCGCCACCAGGGGGCGCCCGCGGCGCGGAGTCCCGGCGGGAGCGCGGGCCTCGTGGCTCGGGAACGCGCGGGCGCCGGCGTGGCGCGAGGCTCCGGGAGGCGGCGGGCGCCCTCCGGCTCGCAGGGGGCAGCGGGCAGCACCTGGGCCGCGGAGGAGGGTTTTTGGCCAGGGAGGGCCAGGCGGGCCGGGGCACAGGGGTGCTGCCCTGCCCTCGGCCGGCGCGGCATGCTGCCCTGGGCCCTTCCGCGCTGGGGCTCAGGAGAGGAGGAGACGCTGGAGACACGAAGCCCCTCGTCGGGCAGTGACCAGGGCGAGGCCTGGAGCTCCGGGGAGGAAGCCCCGGGGGAACCACGTTCGCCCCCACGGGACAGGTGAGGGGCGCGGCCGGCAGGCACTGGGGTGGACGTCCGATTGGGGGGCTCATCCGAGTCGGGGGGTTCTCGGTGCCCTGGCCCGGCGCTGTCCATCAGATTGAGAAAGCCTGGATCGCCCAGCCCAAGGAAAGGGTTGGGGGATCGCTGGCCGTAGGCTGTATCTCCTGCAACAGGCACCCATGGGTCCTACCTCTGGGTTCACGGGAATATTCGGAACTGGAGGCGGGAAGGCGGATGCTGGAGCGGGTGACTGGAGCTGCCCAGTCCCTGAGTCCTTCCTGGAGCTCCAGGGAGCAGCTGAGGCCTGGCGGCCCCCCAGGCCGGGCTGCTGAGTGGTCCCCAGGAAGCCCAGGTAGGCACAAGGCCCTGCAGCTTTAAATACTCTCCAGAACCTTCACTCCCCCCTGAGCCTGGTTTAGTCTCAAGTCTCACCCACCTCCCCACCCCGCTGCAGTTCCCCTTTCACCCCAGGTGGCCCCCTCAAGGACGACCCTGCTATCACCCTGGGACCCCAACTACGAGGCTGAAGCAGGACCTGGGCTGGTGTGGGTGAGTTGGGGGAACCGTGTGGCCCCGGTATGGGGGACGGGGAGCAGCCATGCCTTGGAAAGGCACTGAGGCCCTGGGGGTCTTCCCTGCTTCCCCCCAGGGGGTCAGCTGCGGGTCGGGGGCCTCCTTCTCCACCCGGACTCTGTGTCATCCGTCATTCTGGCCGCTGTACGAGGCAGCCTCGGGCAGGGCCCTCATGCCCCTGGCCCCCACAGGGCGTCAGGATGGAGAGCAGGTGCCCGGAGATGCAGGTGGGTCCCTGGTTGCCCCAGCGGGTGGCTGTGTGCACCCTGGGTCTCCCACAGTGCAGAGCTTGCTAGGTGGGCACCCCCAGCCCAGACTCCAGTGCTGCCTGAGCAGTTTCTCCTCCCCAGGGTTCCCGGTGACCAGCTGTGAAGATGTCTTTTTCTCAGACCCTCTGCTGCCTGGTGGGCACCGTGTTCCCTTGTACCTGTCTGAGGCCCCCCAGCAGGTGAGACCTCTTCCTGCCCTGGCTTCACCCCAGCCTTGAGGCAGAGCCTGGGAGAAGAAACTGCCCCCTCCTCTTTCCTCAGGTGATGGACTCCCTGCGGCTGCTGCCCCCACCCCCGGTCATGTCCTCCTGGGTCCTCCCCACCCCGTCCCCTGGCTGCTCCACCACCTGGCTCAGTGGGCCTGAGCTGATCGCCCTCACTGGCCTTCTGCACATGAGCCAGGGGGAGCCGAGACCCAGCTCCCCGGCGGCCCCCTCACTCCCTGCTGGCTCCTCCGCCCCTGCCTCTGGCCACCCAGATCCCAGTGGTGGCCCGAGCAGTTCTCACTGCCCTGACCCATCCCTCCCTCGGACCCCGGAGACCCATTCTCCCTAGCCCCCTGGCGCAGAGTGGGTCCCCCACTCCCTCCCCCAGGCGGGCTCTGTTGACAATAAAGCAGTGTTGGTTTGCAAAAGGAGCTCCCTGTGGCTGGTGGCAGAGGGGGCATGGAGGGGGGCAGGGTCTCCTCGTCCACCCCAGCACCAGCCTTCCCCTCAAATTCTGCAGGGAGGCAGAGGAATCCATGAGCCTAAGTCCTTTCCAGGCTCACCAAGCAGGGCATCTTTAATTGGGGGTGAGGGGTCCCTGGTACATCGCTGAGGCTGAGAGTCTAGGAAGCCGGGACTTCACTGGCTCTGCCAGGCCAGGGAGACGGGAGGATAGCGCGAGTCCTTGGAGAGAACTAGGAAGTTAGGGGGTGGCACAGCACAGGGGATGGGGTAAGATAACATGGTGCTGTCATCCCTCTTGCATTGGGGCCTCAGCTTTTGTACTGGGTATGGGTGGGCTGAGGGTACTTCTCTGGCTCAGAGGAGATGCAAAGAAAACATTGCAGGCATGAGGGGGACCACTGGGAGAGGGGGTGGAGGGCAGGTCCATGCGGGAGGGTCGTGGGTGGCAGGGCGGGGGCCAAAGCCCACCTGAGGCTCTTGAGTGATACTGCAGGAACTGTGGGCAAACAGGATCACGGCTGCGGCTGAGAAAGCCCAGAAGTTTGTGGTTTGTGGCGGACAGGCAGGGATGGGGTGGGGTGGTTCTAGAATTTTCTTCCTTAAAAGAATACAACTTCTTGGGGAAACTTCTGGAGATTTCCCTGCGCCATAGCTGGGAAGAGGCTGAGTGGATAGTGGGCCCCAAGGGGCAGCCCATTGCTTCCGCAGACCACCCTCTAAGAGGTGTCTGGGCTTTAGAGCCCCTTGATCGTGGGCACAGGGGTGGGGAGGGGTCCTTAACTTTGCCTGGTTTCCTCCCTTCTCCTCCACCCCCTATTTGACCCGGCTGCTGAGATGCAAGGGCCCCCCAGGCCCCTCGGGCTGCTGGATGGGGCTGGCTGCCCCGGGCTCCTCACCAGCAGCCCCACCCCACCCCACCCTGGAGCTTCTGGAACTCTGGGGGCGTGCGGAGCTGAGCAAGAGGGCCAGGGCGTTGTCCTGCGCCACCCGAGGTGGGACCAGGTCAAGGCCGGCGTCATTGAGGCAGTGTCCGTGGCCACTCAGACAGAGCTGCGAGCAGGGCTGAGCCTCCGGCTGTTCCCGGTGCTAAGATGGGTGCCCTGGAGCCGGGTCCCCAGCATCAGGCTTTAGGAATGGGGCAGAGAATGGAGAGAGGACCCAATAGAAAGAGGCTCATGGGCATGTACTCAGTGGCCCCCTCCCCATGTCCTGGAACGGATGGTGGAGAGTGCGTGCCTGGCAACTGCCCGGGGACACCATCATCATGTAGCCGCCCGCTTCGCCGTCCCCCAGGAGCTCGCAGCCACTTGGGGCCCCACAGTTACATAGCCTCTTGCTGTGCGCCAACCCCTCAGGGTACAGGGCAGTAGCCCTGCTCACCCAGGCTACCTGACTGGGCCGCGGAGCCTGGGGTCTCCTAGGGCTGGGGGACACAGGGTCTGGACGTGCACGTTTGGGGTTCCCTGGGCAGTGGCTCGGCCCTGCCGCCTGTGCCGTCACACGCAAGGCACTTCATGGCGGCCAGGAACGTCCTGTGAATGCTTTGGGCTCTCGAGCCTTGTGGGCGCCAAGCGGCCCAGCTCCAGGAAGGAGGAGTCCCGGTGGCCTCTGTCCCCAGGTGTCCACAGCAGGCACAGCTGCCCGGCCCCAGGTCAAGGCGGTGACCGCCGCTGCCCAGGCCTCGGTCCAGTCTGGCCTGGCGTCTCGGGCTGCAGTGTCACCGGCCAGGCGTCCTGAAACGGAGCGAGGATCCAGGTCTCAGGGTCACTATAGGGGACCCTGGGTGGTCAGAGGGGCGCCTGCGCCCGGATGTTGGAGTTATTGTTCTTGAGAACCGCAAACGTGCCCACTTGTAATGTTTGAACTTGAGTTCTGTGAACTGGGGGAAGGGCCGGCCACGGAGAAACTGAATCCACAAGACCCCAGACAATCCCGCGCGTCTGCCCATCCTGGGCTCGGGCCCCACTCATGGCGCCGGAGAGGTACGACGGCCAGCTCGGATTCCGGGGTCGTTGTGGGGCCGCTGCCACCGCCGGTTGAAGGCAGCACAGTGGCGAGAGGGCCGGAGACGGCTGGGAAGAGAGCAGCAGCGGTGGGGGCGAGGCGGCGGTCCCGGGGAGAGGAGGCCGCGGCCTGGTGAGCTGCACCCCATCTGCATTGCCAGCACCTCTCTCCTGCTCTCGACTGGAAGTTTGGGGCAAGGGGTCTGCAGCGCCCCTCGCCACGCACAGGCTGTGCCCAAGCGGCCACCCCGTGGCTTGGGACAGCCGGGGCTCTGGGCTCTCCCGGCCTGCCCCACGCCTGCCTCTCCAGTCCCCAGAGCCCCGTCGATGGCTCACGAAGCCCCAGCCCCTCCAGGGTGGCTGGACGGAGTTTCAGTTGGGAAGGTTAGGGGAAGTGCTCCCCACTCCCGGGACTGAGCTTTTCCAGGGGTGGGGGGGGGCGTCTACCCATCTGTGCTGGGCGGGGGGAGCTGAGAAAGCTTGGCAACCTGGTGAGATGCATGGGAATAGCATAGTGTCCGCGGTGATAGCGTAGGCAGTGCACCCGCAGTCCTGGCGATTAGAGGGTACCTAAGCACCCCCCACAACCTCAGGCTCTAGGCGGCCATCACCTGTGTCCCTCTTCCCACCCACGAATGAATTTCCTATTCTTCCTTCCCAAGTAATCCTAGGGGCCATGGCTGCTGAGCCTTGGGTTCTGTTGATTTCTGAGGAACTGGGGGTTCATTTTCTCCCTGGGCGTGGGGTGATAGGTGTCTCCGGAAAAGTGAATTTCTGCCTTGATCGCTGTGCACCAACCACACTCACCAGAGTCCCAGCCAAGTGGCCACTGAAGGAGGGCATCCTGCACGCTGCTCATCGCCCTCATCCCCTCCCCTCCCCCGCTGCTCAGACCACCACCAGGGGACACCCGAAGGTGAAGGCCAACTCCCTGCTGGAGGCCCGCCTTGCCCTTTGCACCCTGAGGTGTGAGATGGAGTTGGAGACTGGACATTTTGCACACAGTTCCTGATCCTCCCAAGGGCCACAGACACATTTGGGGTGATAGTGCCAGTCAGGGCGAGACACCCCACCTATTGACATGGTGGGGCAGGGCCTGATACCTAAAGGGCGTGTGGTGGGAGGGAGGACGGCTGGCAGTCCTTTAAAATGGTGTTTAGGGTGGTGCTCCATCAGGTCAGGAACAAGATACATCAAGGGTGTGGAAAAGCAGGGAGACCTGCTCTTTTTCTTAGATGAACCCATGGGCTAGGACTTCCTACCCGCACACTTCACTCCCAGGCCAAGGAGGAAGGGGTTCATATGTGAGCTGGGGTATGGGGGAAGCCGGTGATGTATGGTGTGCGGTAGCTGGGACTCCCAGACACCTTCTCAAGGGTCACGTTGAGGATGGGATGCAGAAAGCCAATGGGCACTGGGAACACGGGGTCAGGATCAGCAGGCAGGCGTGCCCAGGGCCTGCTCCAGGTGCTCCCCATCAGCCAAAGCCCCACCAGGTGCAGGCGAGGCGATGGGAGCTCATGTGATGCAGCCACAGTCACCACCATGCAGCACTGGCCAGTGAGAGGCCGCTATGCAATGGAATCAAAAGTGGCCACCAAACAAGACAATGTCCAAGGCCCGAGCCCCAGTGTGGCCAAGGGCCCGGGTATAAGCGCCATGTAGGAAGGTGCAGACACACAGAAGACCTCGTGTCTGCACACCTATCCTCCCCACCCCAGCCTTGGCGCTACCTCGCGAGCGGTACATCCACGGGGCCCACGCCTGCTCTGCTTCTGGCCTGGGAGCCTTACCCCGCCAAGGCTTGATTTGAAACTGCTCCTTCCTGATCCCCATCAACTAAGGCATGTTGCTGCAGCCCAGTCCTTGCAAAGTCACAGCTGCTGTCAGTGCAGTTCCAGACGACCTTGCGGTTTTGAACCTCCAGGTGCTGGGTGAAGATAAAGGAGGAAGCAGTGGGGACCTGACCGCCTGGGCGAGCACAGTGGCAGAGTGGGTTGGTAATCGGTGCCCGGTGAACCACGTGACCTTATTTAGCCTGCTGGGTACACCAGGAAAAGCCTGGAGTCAAACCACTGGCCTAATCTGTTACCCTAGCAATGCAGCCCCAGGTCCCACCCAGACCAGACGTAGCTTAGCCTGTTGCCTTGGTAACTTGAGTTGCTACAGAGGGGCAGGAACTCAGCTCTGCCTGGGGAAAGCCCCTCTCCCAGCCCGAGTGGCCTCTTTTTCCACCCCTAGGCCAGGTGCAGGGCAGCCCCAGCGTGGGACCTCCACATTCGACGTCCATTACCCGGGGCAGAACTACGAGGAGGGGATGGGGTACTTGGGCTGGGCCGTTCCCAGCCCCACCCCCCATCTTGAGCTCCTACCACCAGGGGAGACGTGGGGACAGAGCCAGACACCAGGCGGCCTCCACCTGAGCCCTGCCCTCTCCATGGCTCCCAGGCCGGCCTCGCAGGCGCCGACATGCAGAGTGGCGCCCCTCGCAGGGGTCCAGGGCTGCTCTCGGTTCCTCACCCCCAGGCTTCAGGCTGGAGGCTGGGCCCGAGCCCGAGGCCGGCTGTCTGTGAACACAGTCATGGCTCTGGCCAAGCCATGTCAAAGACGGTCCGAAGCCTGTGAGCACCCGGGGGAGTCACTCTAGCCTCATGGGGTGTACACAGAGTGGGGTTCAGATTTGCCACCACTGGACAAGGCAGTGCAGGGACGCCCTTGGGCGCAGAGCAGGACGCACACAGCCTAGTCAGGTAGACATTTTTGGTCACACCAGGGTGTTTTCTCTTCTTTGGCAGGAGCCTGGAGAGGAGGCCCGACGGAGGCCCAGGCAGGCATTGCAGTGCTGGTCTGGCCTGTGCCCCGAGAACTGATTTTCCTGCCCTGGGGAAGGACAGCGGGCAGTCAGGGGATCCCCTGGGAAAGAACAGACGCATACGGGAAAAGGCACTTCCCTCCTGGGGAGGGGGCTGGGAGATGAAAGGCTCCTCCTCCTAGTGCACCCCAACCGATCTCAGCTCCCCTCCCCTTCCCAGCTGTAAACAGAAAGAGAGGGAAAGAGGAATAGATGGGGAGAAGGGGACTCTTTCAAAATAGGAAAGATCCTGGGAACAAAGAAGGGTAGTTCACCCTGGGAGGTCCCACCAGGAAGTGGAAGGTGAGTAGAGGCTGGGAAAACAGGAACAGACCTGACGAATGGAGGGCACTGTTCCTTGAAAAAGAGGGGGAGTGGGGAAGGGTGGCAGCCAAGGCTGGCAGGGAATTTAAATTGCAGCAGCTGGAGGTACTTCCAGAATTCCCAAGGTCAAAAAAACTGATAACCCAATCCCCACATCTTCTGTAAGGGGTTATTGGGTGGAAAGACCCAGAGAATCCCGAAGAATGAACAGCTAAAAGGCAACCGTGCAAAGGGAAGGAATGTCTTCTGGTCTTGGGGCTACAAGGTGGGGCGTCAGGGTCCTGGGCTTCCCCTCGGCCTGTGGGGTATTCGCCCCCAAGCAGCCTGCCTTGTCACCACACAAACAGATCAGACACCGTGGCTGACGACACCACACCCTCAGCTGCAAACAGCTCAGGCTAAGTGCTTATCCCATCTCCGGTTGGCACCATTCTGGTGCCCACCCCTTATCCTGGCAGGAACTGCCCCCTCCCACCACACAGAGACCTCACTGCAGCCCCTTGCGAATTTTGCCCCTCTCCCACCTCTTTCCCCCTCATTAATGTGGTGAGTCCCATCCTTGGCCAAAAGTAGCACTGCCACCAACCCAGGAAGTCCCTACCCATGGAGCCAAATCATGGACACGGAAGTGTGACCACTCATGCTGGCATACAACAAGACCACAAGAGCCATTTTCTTTTTCTTTCAAATGCAGTTATTTTCCAGTGTTGCCTGCAGTGAGCTTTGGTGCAGAATTTGGGGGCAGGGGAGGCATGTGGAAAAAACGAAAGGAAGAAAAACCCAGCCAATTGCACAAAGCCTTTCCCTGGAAAAGCCCAGTCCCTGGGGTGGTGAGGACACAGCCGCCCTCCCCTGCCCACTGCTCAGGCTTTGGCGGTCGAGGCACAGATGGGAACTCGTCCCATTCCCCGGTAAAAGTGCTGCCTGGGAGAGGGAGGATGGCTGTAGTTTATATACATGTGTCCACGTGTGTACATGTATACATATAGTAGGCTGTATTAGAAAATTCTCTCTCTATAAATATAAAATACTGGTGTCCGAACATGACACCAATGACTAACTAAAGTGCTTGACGGGAGTTGGGCATGGATATATATGGGTAAAACTAGTCATCCCAGGCGGCCTGGATGAGGGAGGGGCCTCCTGGTCAGGTGGAAGGTGGGCCCTGGGGCTGGCGGGTCACTGTCCCGACACCTTGCCTCCCCTCCGGCCTGTGCCTTGGAGGGCAGCTCCCACGGGGAGGCCAGTCAGGAAGGCGAGCTGGTGGTGGGTGCTCACAGCCCCCTCTGCCCACCAGGTCAGGGGCGAGGGGAGCGCACTGGGTATGCTGAGGGCAGGAAAGGAGGAGGAGGATTCCTTCCATCATCATTAATAATGTGAAAAAACAAACACCACCACTCCTTTAGCCCGGGCCCTCTTTCACTGCTGGGCCTCCTGCTGAGCGAGGGCTGGAGGAGGGAGGAGGGAGGAGGGAGGAAGGCTTTGGGGCAGCTGACCCTGGAAGCTGCCGCTTTTTCTGCAAGCCCCAAGCAAAGCATTAGCACCTCCACCATCCCTGCGACTCCTTCTCTGCAAAAGAAGGCTCGGACCCTCAGAAATGCTGACAGGCAAGTGGTCACCAGAGCTGTGGAGAGCAGGGGGGCCCCCAAGAGCAGGGCAAGCCCCCCCACCTAGGACACAGTGCTACAAGAATGGGTTGGTGGTTGGAGGTTTGGAGGCAAAGGGGCTCGGTAAGGATCCAGTCTGAAAAGAAATGACAGAAAAAAATATTAGCGTGGGGGAGAAAAGCTAGAAGCCAAGGAAGAAATGCGGTTCAGGATTCCTTTCTCCCTCAGAATTACTCTGCTAGGGCAAGTGGGAAAGTGAGGGGGAGAGAGGCAACGCAGGGGTGAGAGGGGCTGGGAGACGGCAGGGCCAAGACCAGCGGAGGCCTGGGAACCAGCCCGCTGTGCCCTGGAGGAAGAGCCCTGAGTCCCACCCCACTGCTCCCTCTTCTGGAAGGATTCTGCCCCCACACCCACCCTGGCGCGGCCCCGAGGCCCCTCCTCACCATGAAGGGGTTGGTGGTGCTCCCGGAGGGCTGGCCTGGTGGCCTCTGCCCCAGCCTGGCTGATCCTAAGTCCCCGAAGGAAGAGCCTGGAAGGCAAGAGTAATAACCCAGCGGCGGGAGGCTGCCCCCCGGCTGGCGCCCACCAACCCCGCCCCACCCTTGTAGAGCGGGCACAGGCTACACCCCAAGGCTGGCAGCCCGAGGCGGCCGAGCCCAAGCACAGAGGCAGGTCTGTCGCTTCCTGCCCTGCCACTGGTGGAAAAGCGGAAGGAGCTCAGAAGCAGGCCTCCCTGGGGGACGTGCACTGAGGCCCTGGGGTGGGGGGTGAGAAAGGAGGCGTGATCCGACCCCCTTACCGTTCTGCTGGGCCATCGAGGTCTGCGCAGGGAACAGAGGGGGTGGGAAGCTGCTGGCAAAGCCCCCCGTGGGGGGCACGGTCTGGGGGAAGCCGGGCCCTGTGGAGTGACAGACATGAGGCTCGGGTCGACTTCTGGAAGGCAGGCTGGGAAACAGTATTTCCTAAATGTGTTGGAAAACGGGATATAATTTCTCCCTAACAAGAGGTACCCGGGGGAAGTCTCCTGAATTGGTCATGGAACTCCTTAGCTTCTCATACAACCTCCCAGAGCTGCCCCTTGCTGCCCACGGGGGCAGGGGGCATGGCGAGGGAAGCAGGTGGGAGCCCCGGCACGGCTCAGAACCGGGTCTAGCTTTCTGCTACCTGTGAAAGTGCACAAACTTAAGCAAACTACTGACCCTCTCTTGCCTCAGTTCTCTCATCTGTAAAATGGGTAAAGCCCCTATCTCAGGGCTGTTGTGGCTGCTGTGGAAAGTAAACAGTGAGTGGAAAGCCCTCAGCACACTGCGGCGGTGGCTCAGCTCTGGGAGCTGTTTTTATTCTCTCTTGTTGGCCTCGAGGTTCGGGAGAGTCAGAAGGCAGCAAGGAGGCACGAGTTCACGGAGCAAAGAGCAGAAGGCGGGGAGGGGCGCACTGGGAGGGGAACACAGGACTGACTGATGAGGGCAGGGAACAGGGTGGTGGTTTCAGGTGGCTGAAGCCTGGGACACAGAGGGGAGGGCCGGCCCCCCAGAGGGACACTGCTGAGAGGGGCAGGAGGGTGGATCGTTGCTGCTACCAGTCAGCACTAAAAGCTAAGGGGCAGTCTGGTTTTTTCCTAATTCTAGTGTCCTGGAAATTAAACGAGATCTGGCCAGGCCGGTGCAGCACTGGCAGGAAGATGTGCAGAAGGACCGCCCCACGCCTCCTGCCACTCTCCAAACCCCGATGGTGAGAGATGTGGGGAGAGGAGAGAGCTACAGGGGAATCTGTAACCTGGAGAGTCTAACAGGCCAGGGCCAGGGGACAGTCTGGAAGGCTTACCTGTGGCCAAGCCGTTGGGCTGGAAGGGGTTGGTGGAAGGCAGCTGGGGGTGAGCAGCCGGGGCCGTGAAAGGGTTGGTGAAGGCTGATCAGGGTGGAATGGGATTGAGGTGGGAGAACGACATCATTATTTTTTTCCTCTCATTTGAATACTGTGATAACTGAGCATGTGTCTAAACCTCAATGTGCATCCCACTCCACTCCCCTCCCCGTCCAGAGTTCCCAATTTCCTCTTGGCCTTGGATCCCCTCACAGGGTCTCCAACAGGCAGAACTCACCTCCAAAGGTAAGTCCTGTGCTGCCAATGCCACCAGTAGTGGCTGACTGGAGAGTGGGGACCTGGCTGGTCACCCCAAAGATGCTGCAAAATGGGGAGAGAAGTCAGCAGGCAAGGCCTCTGTGATCACCCCCATCCTCCCGAGCAAGGAAAAGATGGGGGAGCAAGGAGAGGCAAACAGGACAGAAGCTGAGCAGCTGGGGAAAGTCAAGGCCAGGGTTCTCAGTCAGCTCTCCTGCCTAAGGCAGCCCCCCAAGTTCTGTACCCACCTGCTAGAGAGAGCTCCAGTCACAGCCCTGGGTCCCAGGGTGCTGCCCACATCCGCAAGGCTGGGTGGCTGGCCAGCAGGTGCAAGGGGAGGGCCACCACCTGGCGGCACCTGGCTGCTCCCTGGGCGAGCACAGGAGATAACAAGGTGGCACTCAGGATGAGGCAGGATGGAAGGAGCAGAAGAGATGGAGGGGGTGCGGGAACAGTGGAGTGGTGCATGGCGGCAGGGTGGCTCCCACGGGCCAGCCCGTTTTCCCATGGACCCCTCCACACCACCCCTGCCAGTTCAGGAGGGCTTTTCTCCCACTGGGAATTCTAGGCTCAGCCTTTCTCAATCTCCTGAGGGCTCAAAGCTACCACGTCTGAAAGGAAAGTTCTTCCTTGTGTCAAGTCACCTCTCCTGCTCTAGTTGGGCTTACATTTCCCATTTTTTCTCAAGAGATGGAAAAACCTGCCCTTTCCTCAAGCCAGCATTTCCATTTACTGATAAATGTATGAGGGGGTAGAGATGGGGAAAGGAGTTGTGAAGAACAGAAAACGGGGGACACTCCGGAGGCTCCCATGGACTTCAGAGGTACTGCCGGAACTGGGAAGCAAACAACTTCAGCCACCAGCACCGTTCCCACTGTTGCCAGCACCGCCTCCGCCGGGGAGCCCACCTTGACACCATGAGTGCAATCAGGGCTTGAGCCCACTGCTCATTGGGCCAGGCCCCTGCGAAGTCTCACACAACAGCTTGAGCAGCAAGAGTCTGGGGAGTCCGAGCACTTCTGTCTCATGGGAAGATGCCCAGGTTCCTGTTATCTTAAGAGTCTCTCTGCGCATCAAAGTCCCATCTGTATAATGGGGCCCTGCCCACCACTCTAGGCTGCTGGGAGGATAAAATATGGCCCCAAATGGGAAAAGGCTTGATTTGGATGAGTGTTGGTAGGCTCACTGTCACTGAAGTACAATACAGTTTGCAAAGTGCCTGTCTCATGAGGTTGCTCACTGATTGAGCCAAGACCCTTCCCTGAATCCTCAGCTCTGGCCTCTGCACATCCTCTCCCCTCTTCTTGAGCAAGAGGCCCCAGCCATGGCCTTGGCCTGCTAACCCTCCTTGCTCTTTAGATCGACCAATGGGACTTCCCTGACCCACCGAGCTGCACCTGATCCCTACTTTTCCTCTCATGTTCGACATATTTGTAGTGATGCGTTTTTGTTTATTTATTTCGGAATATCGACTGTGTCCTCACTAGAGAAATTCCACTGCTAGGACTTTTCTTACAGACATAATGTACAAATGTGCAAAACATAATACACAACAGGGTTATTTACTGCAGTGCTGTTTAATAGCAAAAGAATGGAAACATCCTAAACATCCATCAACAGGGGACTGATTAAATATATTATGGTGTATGCTTATGATGGAATATTATGCAACTATAAAAAAGAATGAAAAAGATCTTAATGTACTCCTAAGAAAAAGATCTAAGAGTACTGTTAAGTAAAAGGAAAAAAAGCAAGGCACAGAAAGTATGTCTATTATGCCATGAAATACATTAAAAAAAATAGGAAAACAAAATAAAAAATGAGCCGGTGAAGGCCACAGGCTCGCCTTCACAGGAGGTGTGGTGTGGAGGGAAGGGGAGATGAACAGACTAGCCTAGGTAAGGCTTAGGAAACAATTTGTAGGATGAGAAGCTTTAAGCTTATTTGCAGAGAGGGGATCCACCAGCAGAGGTATAGAGAGAGAGGTGGTGAAATTCAGATAAGAGCTGATGGAATGAAACCCTGCAGGAAGTGGGAAAGGATGAGATGGAGAGCAGTGGTGAGGGGTGACGTTCACAAGGGAAGATACATTTTTTTCTCAGAGACAAGAGGAAGAAAAAGGGAAAGGAAAAGAGAAAGAGATATGAGACAAGGAAGGAGAGGGCAAAGCCAGGCTGCTTCTCAAATCTTCCTTGCTCTCCTGCCTCTCAAATCACAGCTGGGTTTCCTGTCAGTCAAGTTTTGGGCTTTTTCCTGACCGCCACAGAACTGTGATGTGCATTCCTATACGCGCCCCTTTCTAAAGGCCTGGGCTGCACTTGGCCCTCAGACTGTTAGAGGGGTTTCTCCCGTGTGCGAGGCCCTGAGCCTGAGCCACCGTGACGGGGGCTCAGGGCAAAGCAGAGGGCGCAGGTGGAGGGCACAGGGCCAGCGGCAGCCAGGCTTCTTGCTCAGCTGCTGAGGCTGCTTCGGCATCAGCACTTCGAGACAGTTCACAACGCTGTGAACCTACCGACAGCACTGGGTTATGTATCTGAATGTGGCTAAAAGGGGAAATTTTAGGTTGTATATATATTACTAGAATAAAAATTAAATAAAAAAAAATCCATGGGACTGTACAACACAAACCGAGAACCCTAAGGTAAACCATGGACTACAGTTAAAAGGATGGTGATAAAAATGTACACTCATCAACTCTAAACAAATGTACCACACTAAGGCAAGGGCATAATAATAGGGTGGGATACGGGGACCCTGTACTTATACATGATTTTTCTGTAAACCCACAACCTCTCCAATTAAAAAAAAAAAAAAAAGAAGAAAGAAAGGAAAGGAGACAGTTCTCTCCCTGCTCCTCTCTGGCCCAAGCAGAGCTCTGGCTCCGAGCCCCCTGCCCTGCAGAGCTCCCAGGGTCTTGCTGGGTCTTGGAGACGCTGCAGGGCGGCAGCGGATCTTCCACGGACTCTCCATGCCTTCCCCCGGCCTGGCTGACTTGGAGAATCTGGTCTGCCCTCAGGGAGGTCACTCTTCCTTGCTGCGCTGGGCCTGTGCGCTCCAGGAGCTCCCCCGGCCAGGCCCCGGGCCTCAGCCCGCGCTGGCTGCAGGGCTGTCGTGTGCCTCTGTGGCCACTAGAGGGCAGGGCCGGCTGGACCCAGGCGGGCGGCATCCTGCACCGGCAGCACATTCTAAGAAAGGGGGCGGCGGCCGCCAGGAGCACTGCGCTGTCGTTTGCTTCTTACATATTTCCAGAGTCTCGCTCTGCGCTGCTAGATTTGTACGCATACCTTAGAGCAGTTTCAGGGGAACCTGCAGTTTTAGAAACTTCCCCTCTCCATACTCCCCCTCAGAAATATAAAAATAAAACCAGGCTTGTCAGAAGAGGCACCCACCTCTCACCAAAACACCCTACTTCAGAGCCAACAGTTCTCGGTGTCACACTCACAGAAATGCCCTCACGATCCTGGTGTGGCGGAAACCGAATGGGATCTGCTGCTTGTCAACCATGCGACTTTGGCCAAATCCCTGGCCAAGCGGAGCCAGTTTCCTCAGCTGCCAAGTGGGGCTCTTGCCTTCCTCATGGAGACATGGGAGGCTGCCGGGGACATGGCAGAGCCTCCTCGACGTTGCCGGGCTGTGGATCTGCCTTCTCTCTGTGCCCTCACTTAGGCTCTGGCCTGGAAAGCTCTGCCTTTAAGGCAATCGGCTATACAGCAAACGCATTTCCTAAGAGACCGATTTATAACAACCCTGTATAGACTGTTTTGTTCAGCGCTCCCAGTTCCAGAACACACCCCTCTTGCTAAACTGGACATTCCTATATGAATTTATACACCTACCAAAAGCATACCAAAGGGCCCAGTTCCCTGCCCAACACTTGCCATTATCCATCGTTAACATGTTTGCCAATATAATGTACAAAACTGCTATCCTGGTTGGCATTTTCCATAATTGGTTAGGGTGAGCATGTTTTCATATTTTTCTGGATATTACCTGCTTGTATCCTCATCTATCATTCTATTGTTTTCTTATTTATAGGAATTTTAAAGACATTATGGATATTAACTTCTCGCCTGTCTTCCATGCTGTCAGCATCTTCTCTTTATCTGTTTCATGCCTTGAAGCTTTGTTTAGGACACTATCTTTCATAATATAGAATGTGACCTATCCAGTTTCTTTATGTTAGAATTAATGCACATTTTGTTTTCTAGTGTATGGTCAAATTATATAAGGGTTATATATTTGAAAATAATATTTATTCTATCTTTTAGGTACAAAGTTCTACTTATATTTGCTAGGTCAAACTTGCTACACTGTTACTCAAATCACCTACTTTATTATTTACTGATCTGATCAATCTATTTTGTGAAAGTGTTACAGTCTCCCACTCTGTGTCTTTACTTATTAGATTCTCATTGTGTCCATTAATTTTTGCTTTTTGAATCTCAAGGTTATGCTTTATGTTCATGATTGTGAGAACTTCTTTGTGAATTTTAACTTTTATCAAACTAAAATGTCTCTTCTTGTCCCATTCAAAGAAAACAGAAATGAAAACAAAAGCAACCAGTAAGTTCACAGTGGGCAGAGTGAGAGTCAAGAAGCCTGGGCTCTACACTGTAGTCTATCCATACAACGGAATATTATGCAGCTGTGAAAAGAAATGAACTTCTGATAAATGCTACACTTGGATGAGCCTTGAAGACTTCATGCTGAGTGAAATAAGCCAGACACAAAAAGACAAAAATTGTAGAATCTCATGGATACAAAACAGTAAGAAAACTCATAGTTAGAAACTAGAATACAGGTTACCAGGGGCTGAGGAGGAGGTAGGGAAATGGGAAGTTAATGCTTAATTGGGACAGAATTTCTGTTTGGGGTGATGGAGAAGGTTTGGTAATGGATGATGATGATGGTAGCACAATATTGTGAATGTAATTAACACTACTGAATTACATATTTAATGTGGTTAACGGGAAATTTTCTGTTGTATATCTGTTACCAAAATAAAAATAAAAGAAGCCTGCTTGCTCAGCCCTGTCATTCTGAGGGCTGTGTGATGAGGTAAGGTGCTCAACTGTCTCATCTGTCAAATGGGTCAACTCTAAGGTTCCTTCCAGACTGTAACTTTCTGTAGTCAGAGGACATGAGACAGGCTTCTACCCTTGAGTAGGCCATGGAGTAGGAAGGAAAACTTACCAAAGCTGTAGCTTCCAGTCAGCATCCGACTGGCTGGCAGGGAGGGGAAGAAGGGAAAGGACAGGTAGGAAAGGGAGAAAGAGAGTGTAAGCTGTCAGTCCATCAGTGGATTTCCCCAGACACCCTGTCTTCACAGCTCTCAGCTGCCCTCCCAGCCTTCAGGATGGCCAAAGGAAGTAAGAACTTGATGTCTGGGAGTTAGGGAAAAATGGAATGCTTTAAGACAGCTTTCATGGACTCTTTCAATTGCTAAACACCACCATAGAGAATTCACAGCTTTTTGCTCTTAGAGGGATGTGTGAGGACTCTGGGGAGTACCTTGAACTTTGACTCAACTCCTTGACTCCTTCAGGCAGTACACTAACAGACCATGAGAGCACTTCAGAGAAAAGGTCACGCCCATTCTCAATTGTTCTAGTACTCAGGTCTTTCATACTTTCCAATCAGAAATTCCCTACTGTATAAATTGCACAGCTCCTCTATAATTGTAGCCATTTTCTTTACATGAAAAAATAGAGTAATAGAGCCCCTTCCTCCTGACAAGAATGTCTGTCCAGATCCTCTCATCCTTTCTTGAGTTTCTCCTCTTTGTCCTCTGTCTCCTTTACACAGTTTGTTGGGTTAGTACGGACGTGAATGAAGGGTGACACATGGATGTGGAAAACTGGCTGTAATTGGAGAGAGAAGGGAAAGCACTGGAGCAGAGTTTACCTGTGGGTGTTGGCTGGACCTGGAATGGGGCTTGGCCACCTGGAGGAAGGCCTCCAAATGCAGAAGAGCTGCCAAAGGCATCAAAGTTGGCAAAGCCTCCATGGGAAGGTGTCTGGCCTACAGGTAGAGGGAATAAAGAGGTCATATAAGTTAAATGTACATCTAAATAATATAAATTTCTAATTCTAAAGGCCACAGGCAACTCTCTTGGGTGGTATCTGCCTGTCCACACAGTCCTCTTCAAGGGAGAGGGCAGTTGCCTAGGGCAGAATCGGGCAGGAGCGGCCAAAGCGGGGGGTAAAGGGGCATCTCAGAGGCCTCCAAGTTCACACTCCATCATCCTTACTCAATGAGGAATTAACATTTTTACAGGGCCTAGTATGGGGCAGAATCACGTAGGAAAAAAAACTGTGTGGGGACAAGGTGGTTGAAAAGGAAAAAGGGAAACCAGACGCTGCTTTCCTACCCTCCGCTGGCTAAGGTGCTCTTTGGGAAGAGGTTGGGGGAAAAAGAACATGAGGCAACTCTCCTCCCCATTGTCCTACCAAGAAAAAGCAATAAAAAGACCATTTCCTGTGTTCTACAATAAATGTTCCGGGAGATTCCAATGACAGTGTTTTACAGCTCAACTCCCCAACACAATCCCTGCTGGACTTATGTGACCCCCAGCCCTCTCGGCCTTGATGCTCGGGGGTTACCAACATGTTCATTTGCATGAAGACATCTAGAGCCACGTGAAACTTGTCACCCCGAGGAAGTGAATCCCTGTGTTCTGGGTACATGTGCTGTGGGAAGTTTGTCATCCCAAGTCCCACTTACCCCCAAAGGCTGGGAATGCAGCAAAAGCTGGTGCCACCTGGGGAGCAGCAAAAGGGTCTCCGCCGATGTCGGCCAGCAGGTCAGTGCTGGCTTTCTTGATAGAGGATGGGGGAGGCGGCTGGGAGCCCCGGGGCTGGGATATCCGAGCCTGGGCCTGACTGACAGACTTGGAGGAGAAGGAATTACATACAGTACTTGGAACCCCAAAAATGACCCAAGCCCCTCCCTTGCTCCCCAGACTGAAAGTGGATGGAGAAGAGAGCAAGAAACTGCCCTCAGCTGAGCAGTTTCCCAGGCAGGATTCACCTTAGCCCCTCTTATACCTAATTCCTCTGACTTCTCGGTACACCAGCTCCCAGAAGCACACATTTTGGAGTATATTAGTCAAGTTCTCCTAAGATGCACAGGAATATTGCCAACCAGTTTCCCTCATCTGTTACCTCCCCATCTTTCCCAGGTATTTGAAGCAGCGTCCTACCCTGATATCCTTTCTGGGTTTCCTTAGAGGGATGGTCAGTAGGTTTGGAGTGGATACTGACTTCCCTAAATTCCACTTCCTGTTGGGTTCTTTCTTCCAAAAAGATAGGAGTGCAGAGGTGCCAGACGCCAAGATAGAGGTAACAGTAGTACTGAGAACCAAGTCACAGCTCTTATACTGCTCTCTAGTTGTTCAGAGGATTGGATTTAGGAAACTGACACCCATCTCCCAAATCCCAACATCAACTTGAAGGACAGACCTGATATTTACCTGACTAGAGGAGGCAGCAGCTGACAGAGATGGCAAAGGATCACCCAGAAGCATCCGCAGGGGCTTCCCTTCCGGCATGGAGCCCTGGATGGTGGTGGAGGCACTGCCTTTGGTGTAAGTGGTTCCCTTGACTTGGTCTGGGGGGACATACCTTTGAGAAAGAACAGTTAGGCTATAAGGAGAGGGGTAAAACCTTGGACCATCTGTGGCTTAGGTGCTTCAGAAAACAGAGGCCACAGCAAAGTCGATTCTTATCTTTTCTCTACTAATTCCCTTTTTTTTAACTAAATGGGATTTAGCAACTTAGCTAAGTTCTGCCCAGCCCAAGCTTCCTCTTTGCCATCACCGACACACATATCTACTGCAGGCATGTTTGGTTTGCTCTGGCTGGCTTGTGCCTATTTTTCCCTTCTCTTTGCCTCCTCCTCTTTTTGATACCTCAAACCATCTGAGTTTCAAGTTTCTACACCACACAATAATGCTGAAGGACAAGCAACACTACTTTCCAAACTTCCTAGTCTAGGTCTCCCTTTTTGTTTCTTCACATTCCTCCTTTTCAGTCCTCCAGAGAAGGTTTCTGCCATCTCATTCTGTAAGTGCTCACAATCTGAACTTCTGTCCTGTCAGCTCCTGCTACTTCTGAAAAATCCCCTTCTACCATAGTTTATGTGATGCCTATTCTGGAATCTTCTTTATCCTGAGGACACCCCTAGCAGGGACTCTCATACACTATTATATCCACATCAATGTGCTTCTCTTGCATTCCCTGCTCCATCCTATAGTTACCCCTCAACTTGCACAAAGCCCAGAGATCAAAGAATAGAAGTGATACTAGGGGAGAGAGAAGGCGAGGGAGAATGCAGATGCTGTTTTCTTCATCAGGAAAACAGAATTAAGACATACAAATCATGAATTAAATTATGGGTTAAAAACATAAAGCTATAATGGAGCTGAGAGGTCACTCTGGTGGACATTCTTACACACTATATAGGTAACCCTATTTAGGTTTTAATGTATTGGTATAGCTAGAAGTAAATACCTGAAACTTTCAAACTCCAACCAGTAGCCTTGATTCTTGTAGACGACTGTATAAAAATGTAGCTTACAATGGGTGACAGTGTGTGAAAACCTTGTGGATCGTAGTCCCTTTATTCAGTGTATGGATGGATGGGTAGAAAAATGGGGACAAAAACTAAATGAAACATAGGGTGGATGGGGGGGATGATTTGGGTGTTCTTTTTTGCTTTTATTTTTTATTCTTATTCTTTTTGGTGTAAGGAAAATGTTCAAAAATAGGTGGGGGGGATGAATGCATAACTATATGATGGTACCGTGAACAGTTAATTGTATACCATAGATGACCGTATGGTATATGAATATATCATAATAAAACTGAATTTAATAACAAAACAAAACAAAACATAAAGCTATAGAAAGTGTGCTTCCCACCATCTCGACCCATATAAGAGATGAGCTGATGCATAAAAACTAAAATGTACTCCCACAGGCTCACCTCATCCCTAAAGACAGGACAGCAAGTTACAGAGTCAGTGACCGAGAACAAGTTGTCCTTTCAAGTAGACTTATTATTTTGAAGTCAGACAGAGTTTAGCTCTAACTTAATCTGGGTGGAACAGACTTAAACAAAGTCTAGCCTTTGAGAAAACCCCAAATTCAACTTTGGAAACTGGACTGTCAGATGAAGTATATCTTTGACAAGGGCTCCACAGAAATCTCTCTTCTTCTGCTCACCATCTCTTCTTCTCATATTTTTCTTGGAGAAACTCCTTCACCTTCTGAGGATCCCTGGAATCTGGTACTGAAGAGGTCCGAGCATCAAAAAGACCCAGCCAAATCTTCCTGCAAACCTAAACAGATGGAGTCAGGTGACACAGGAGTTGGAAAAGAAGGCACGCAATGGGGAAGACACCACTTCAACGTATTCATCAGTAACTGTTTATTGAGCCTGGACAGTGCTAGGACGGGGTATAGTGACAGGGCAGACATGCCCCCTGCCCTCACAGAGCTTTTAGTGTAATGGGAGGTCACAGTTTTCAGAGCTGGGGCTTCCGGGACATCCTCCAGAGATCCCTGTTTGTACCCTCCAAGTAAATCAATGACCTGTAAGCTAGAGGTACTGCTAACACCAAGGCTGGCAACCTACAACCAGCTGATTTAGCCGGGGAAGGGGTTTAACTTTCAAGTAAATGACATGGACTTCAACCAGGGTTCCCCAGGCTCAAGTCAAGAGAGCTGGCTCCATGGAGATCTCACTCAGAGGGGGCAGCCCAGTCAACTCTACGTGCTCAACCAACAGGAATTTCCAGCCATTTCCCCGCTAGAGTGCCCAGGTGCCTAGGCAAGGTATCTTGACAAACCCCACTTTGCAAATCTAAGAGTCCATAATGTACAAATATCCATAAGACAAGAATTCCTACATACTAAAAAAATAAAAGAAACTTGACCTAAAAGAAAACTGTAGGGTTTTTCTATAATCTTGAGGCAAAGCTCTGCCAGCAAATTGCACAACCACAGCCTTCTAACTGGTCCATCCTTGGTGGCTCACCTCATTTCCACGAGATTGGAGGAATACGACTTCAGGCTCAGTGAAAGTTGTCATGGAGATGGACTTGACACGATGAGGGGGGTTCAGGCCTCTCCTGTGGGAGAGAGATAGAAAGAACCAGAAGTTAGCACTGCAGGTCTGCTTACAGGAGAAGCGAGAGGGAGAAAGGATAAAACAATAGCACACAAATTCAGCTCAGAGAGAAGCCCCTTCCTGAAGCTACTTCCTATTTCAAGGAAAGAAGGGAGACAAGAGGCAGGGAAGAAATCCTCAGGAACATACTGTGACCCGGGCCTTTCTGGAGAGGGCGGGCAGAGTCTGCCCACCCAGAATCTTTCACCTTGGCTCAGACCCTGACAG